>PVJO010031201.1:0-14597 GCA_004026905.1 Hystrix cristata
GCCAGCATTTGTTATTGGTTGATTTTCCCATATACGCGGTTCTTTCTGGAGTGAGGTGGAATCTTAACGTTGTTTTGATTTGCATCTCTCGAATGACTAGTGATGTTGAGCATTTCTTCATATATTTATTTGCCATTTTTATTTCCTCTTCTGAGAAATGTTTATTCATTTCAGTTGCCCATTTTTGGATTGGGTCTTTTCTGTTTGTATTTATTCCTGTTGGAACTCAAGGAAATGAAAAGGAGAACTACTCATTGAGAATGCAGGTTAGCAAAACACAGCTAGGAGGAACATGACATGCTATGGGAGTTTTTAGTTGTTATGTCTGTTTTTCTTTCTTTACGAGTTTGCCTTTTGTATTTGTCATTTAAAATTTGCTTTATTTTCACTTATAAAGAACATCGAACATCCTGGCCAACTCAGAGTGGGTGCTTCTGCCCTCTGTATTACCATCGGCCTTTGTAATTACTGGAGTCCTGTGCCAATGTATGCAAATAATTTTATTTCTGTATAAGCTTAACACCCATTTTTGGTTAGATTTATGCCTAGATGTTGCATTTTTTGGTGTTATTATAAATTATACTATTGTTTAAGTTTTCTGTTTTTCATTGCTAATATAGGGAAATCATTTACAGTAGCTATGTGTACAAAATAGAGAGTCTATCAAAAAAATATATACATACTCCAGGAAAAGAAAAATAACAAATGTCCAGAAGCTAATGGCCACCACTTTGAGCACCCCTTGTAACTGTAGGGGCCAAAGGTAACTTATGCTAATCTCATGATGTCTTAATAAATTTAGCATTAAAATATTTATGGAAGTTTTTCTTTTCCTGAAATGTGTATACATTTTTGGTGGACTTTGTATATGAATGATTGTATTTAAATTATAGTTTACAGTTTTTTTGTTTGTTTGTTTGTTTGATGCTGGGGATCGAACTCAGGGCCTTGTGCTTGCAAGGCAAGCACTCTAACCACTGAGCTAAATCCCCAGCCCCTGGTTTACAGTTCTTTAAAGGGTAGAGTTCTTTTGATTTCATTAGCTCAGTAAAAAAAAGATTGATTCTGCTATCTCAAGACAATATTTTAAATTGTTCATTTTTCTGTTGTATTTTAATGCTTTTTCACCACCTTTTGAAATTTTGTAAGAAAATGCACCTGCTCTTTGGATAATTTAATTTTTCTTCTTCAACCATTATGTTATTGACCTTTTCCTGGCTAGGTTTTTCCCTAGCTCTCATGGTCTACCACTACCCAGCTTGCTTCTGTCCCTTTCATTTTCCTCTTCTCTTTGGCCCCCATCATTATTAGTTACGTTTGTGTGTTCCTTACCATTTATTCCATGACTTTATAATTTGATTAATTTTTTTATATTTAGAGAAATTGAGTTTAAATTTGGAGAAATTCTGGGCATTAATCCATGGTCTTTTTCTTTTAATCTTGAAAAAATGTGTTAGTGCTGGAGTAACCTGTCATCCACATTGTTCATTTGTTCCCGAAGGAAGTTAATATATGAGGTCTAGCATGTACTGCCACTGCTGTGGGCTAAGAGGGAATTCTAGCATAGTGAACAGTTTTCTCATGGTTTGTATTTGGCAGTGGACAGTGAGGTAAGGAAATTGGCTTCCCAGGTGCTTGAAGAAGTCAAAAGGCATCTCCACTAACATGGCAGCTGGTGTGCTTGCTCAGTATAGTTTATTTTAAAAACTATAAAGGTTGGGGCTGGGGATTTAGCTCAGTGATTAGAGTGCTTGCCTTGCAAGCACAAGGCCCTGAGTTCGATCCCCGGCACCACAAAAACAAAACAAAACAAAAAAAACTATAAAGGTAATGCAATACATGAAACTAGTAGTCTTCAAATTGGTACAAAAAATATTTTAGAGATTCTTAGACCATATGTGAGTTGTGATCTAAAAATATAGTGAATGTTTAAATAAAAACATTTATTACAGTAAAAGACACATTTTCAGTAACACCTTCAAGATACTCTCCCCTCACTTCAAACACACTTTCTCATTATTCTTGCCATTTCCTGAAGCAGTTCTGGAAGTCCTCTTTCATGACTGTCTTTAGTTGTACTGTTGTGGCTGTCCTGATGTCCTGAAACAATTCAAAATGTGTACTTTTTATGGTTATTTGACTTTAAGAAAAAGCCAGAAGTTGTGTGGTGCCAGATCTCGTGAATATGGTGGGCGAGGACACGCCATCATGTCTTTACGAGTCTGCCTTCCCATTGGATGGCCGTCAGTAGTGGCATTTGCTGTATTTTTGATCACAGCTCACCAAAATACTCACAAAGAGGACTTCCAGAACTGCTTCACAAAGTGGTGAGAATGATAAGTGTGTTTGAAGTGAGGAGGAGTATTTGAGGGGGGTGAATGGCAATGTGCCTTTTACTGTAATAAATTTTAAAAATTTAAACATTCACTGTATATTTCAACTCAACCTCATATAGAGATGCACTCATACAGATGTACTATAGGAATTGGCTCATGCAGTTATGGACGCCAAGAATTCCCACCATATGCTTCTGCAGGCTGGAGAAACAGGAAAGCTCCCCAACTTGGTCTCTGTCTGAAGGCCTGATGTCTAGGGGAGCTCATGGTATGTTATGGTTTGTGTCTAGATGTCCCCCCAAAGCCTCATGTGGTAAGAGATAGCTGGATCTAGAGTGTGCGGTTACTAAATTAATCCACTGATCGGTTTGGCATGGTTCTGCTGGGATCAAGGATGTGAAACTAAATTTAAGGGTGGGAGTGCTACCCGCCCTAAGGACAGGTAGCCTTGATAAGATACAGGAAGAAGCTAATTAGCTGCTTGTTTGCATTGCTTATTTGCATACATTCCTTGCATTTCTTCACTTTACTTTGCTGCCAGTCCGCCCTGCCTCTGCCATGCCGCCCTGCCTCGGACCCAGCGGACTATAGACTGAAACCTCTGCAGACTGTGAGCTAATAAACCTTTCTTCCCCTAACTTTGGGTGTCGAGTATTCTGTCCCAACAACGAGAGAAAAGTAACTAAAACATGGTATAATCCCCAGGTCAGGATCAAAAGCCTGAGAATGGGTACAGGCCTGCTGGTGTATGTCTTGGTGTCCCAAGCATGAGAGCCAGGAGCTCTGCTTTCCAAGGACAGAAGGAGATGGGCACCCCAATTTAGGGAGACACAGAGTCCACCTTGTCTCTACCTTTTGTTTCGTTCCTGTGGGCCCACGGTGGACTAGATGCTACACTGGTGAGGGAATTTCTACCCAGTCTCCTGAGACAAATGTTCCAGAAACACCATCACAGATACACCTAGAGACAATGTCTTGCCGGGCTATCTGGGTATTGCTTAAACCAGTCAAACTGACATCTAAAATTAACCATCATCATAAGTAAATGTAACATTTTACTGGCTGAAAGATGCCCTACACAGCTGGCATAGTGGTGTACAGATTAATTACAGGTTAATTTCAGCACTCTGGGAAGCTGAGGCAGGAGGATCACAAGCTCAAATCCAGCCTGGTCAACTCAGTGCGAAAACCCTGGCTTCCATCTCCAATAATGCAAAATACAAACATACATACATACATGTAAAACCAAGACAAAAAGGAGTATATAATTCTGTATATATGAAATTCTAGAACAGGCAGAATTGATTTATGGTTTTAAAAAAATCAAAAAAGTATTTTCCTCTAAGGCCCTAAAATTGATTATGATGAAAGACAAGGGAACTTTCCAGGGATGGAAATATTCTGTCTTTCAATGGAGTTGGGGGTTATGTGGGTTAATACATTTATCAAAATTAAATTGTGTACAGTACTGTAAGTAAATTTACCTTAAAAAAGAACTGGAAACAAATATTAACTCTAGCCAGAAGGTTTGCTTTTCCACAGTATAGCAGTTTGTAGTTCTGGAACTACTTACCATGTGTGCTAGGCATACACAAGTGAGCCAACACATGCAAGAGGTGGGACCCTGCTTGTACAAGAGAGTTAAAATGTGGAAAGACAGCAGAATGTTCTCTGGTTTGGAATGGGAGTTATGCAGATGTGTTGCTTTAGACAGACAAATGGACAAATAGACACACGCATACCCCCTTGCTCATTTCATTAAGAAGACCTAGAAACAGTGACACACCACCAGCAATGAGCACTCTAGTGTCCAAATTTTGGTTTCTAATTACCATTGTTTATTAAAAGAAAGCAGGGCTCGGTGGAGAAAAGGCTGTGCGTCAACAGCAACTTGAACTTTAAACATCTGGTCCTCAAAAAAATGATAGAAAGATATCAGCAGGACGTAGGGCTTAATAGGGCTCCTGCGAGTGAAAAACTGGGACAATTTGAACATCAAAGTAAATAATAATAGTGGGCCAGGGGCGCAGCTCAGAGGTAGAGCACTTGCCTAGCATATGCGAGGTCCTGGATTCCATCCTCAGTACCATAAAAAAATAAATACTGCTAGTAATGGAGTATAACTCACTAGTCATGAATTCATGTGTTATAAATAAGAAAACAGGAAGAAGGACAAGCTTTTTCTTACAGGCAAATGCCACCAAAAAGTATAAAAGAAATGGAGTCAAAATCAGTGCATACTAGAACTAGTGAGTAAAGTTTGATGAACAGAATATTTACATGGTGCCAGAATGAACTCCCACAAGCTGCCTGTTATTTACAAAGGGAAAATCACACTGGAGAACCTAGCAAAATCCACTTGCAGCAAATGATCAAAATTAACAATCACAAATACTGAGACAGAATGACAGCACGACACATTGAGAACAACACAATATGTCATCCTCAGCCTTCCTGACGACTACACAGAATCTGAGCCTCAACTATTGGAAAACATTAAACAAACCAAAATAAAAGGGCATTTTACGAAGTGGTCGTCCTGTATTCTTTTAAAACATTAAAATCAAGAAGTCTAAGAGACTAAAGGTGTGACAGATAATGCAGGTATGATCCTGGATTGGGGAAAGTAATGGCAAATGGGACATTTGGGGAACTACTGTGGGAATGTGAATTAGGCAACAATATCTCATCAGTGATAAATTTCCTGATTTTGAACACTACTGTGGATGTCTAAGAGAATGTCCTGTTCTGAAAAAATACAGACCAAAATAGACAATAGTCGAGAGGTGTGGTATTTCTAGTCACTAATTGATTAAAAAATCATAACGAAAGAGAAACAAGAAAGTAAGTAGACAAAATGCATACAGTTCCTTACATACACCGTCATTGTGAATATTCTCTAAGTTTAAAATTACAGTACATCAAAATATAAAAGTTACAAGAAGAAAAGATAAAATCAAAAAGAAGTGCCACTATTTTATATGTGATGCATCTAATGGAAACTTGCTTATCTTAGATAACAGACCTGTATCCATAGCTTTTATTCAAGTTTCATATCTCTGGATTTATTTTTGTTTAGGGTTTTTTCAAACAGCGGGTATGTGGATTTGTATTAAATAACATAACTTAATTATTCAAATGGCCGCCTTACTTAAGTATTGGTGTATGTTATTTATTTGTAGGAAGACGGATGCACCTTGAGACCATAATGTTAAGTGAAATAAATCCAAGCACATAAGCTTAAATATCACATGGTTTCTGTTATATGAGCAACCCAAAATATAAATAAAGAGAATAAAAGATAGATAATAGAAAGGGAGACAGAAGTTTCTCAAATGGGAAGGGGATTACAAGATGGAGGAAAGAGGGAAGGAGGAGAGTGGAAGGGGATGAAAAAAGAATTAAGATATGTACGTGTACCAACTCCACACAAGGAAGGTAATCATGTACTATAAACATGTACTAATAAAAAGTAAAAATAAAGAAAAAATTAAAATAACATGGCTCATATTCTATATAATTATTGGGAAAGGTTATTTTATTATGCTAGAGAAAAGTAATTGAACTCTGGCGTTTAACAATTGAAAATTTTCTATGACTAGTAATAGAAAGGATTGCTGTCAACTTGGCTTTTCAAATATTTATTGCTTTTATAATTAGCAGTTTCCTAACCACATAAAAACTGTTTGGACCTGGAAAAAAACTCAAGAGTACCTTAAATCCTTGAACACACTTGATAAAATGGGAATACTGGTATAAGTTAGCTAGAGCAATGCTTTTAAGATTACTATAAATTTAAATCTAAGAGAAGGGAAAAAGATGCTTAAATGTAATAAAGTTAGGAGGTATGATCAAAACATTCAGTGTTTAAATTTTTAAAAAATTATTACAGTAAAAGACATGTTGCCATTAGTCCCCCTCAAAATATTTCTTCCCCTTGCTTCAAACACATTTACCCCTTCATTTGTGCCACTTTGTGAAGATGTTCTGGAAGTTGTCTTTTGTCAGTGTCTTTACAAGATGTGATTTAAAAAAATATGATGAATACTGCAGCCAGGTGCCAGCCGATGAAAAGGCAAGCTTGGAAAAACATTACAGTGTGTTCTCATCCATCTTATTCACTGACTGTGTCACCATGCAACTTCTGGCTCTTCCCCAAAGTCAAAGTGATCATGAAAGGGAAACATTTTGAATCAACTGAGGCCATCAAGGCAGCCACAACAGTGCAACTGAAGACACTTGTGAAAGAAGACCCTCAGAACGGCTTATTTAACTTTCTGAGTCTGGCTTGTTTTGCTTAACATGGTGGTCTCCCTCCATTTTCCTACAAATGAACGGGATTGTATTCTTCTTTATGGCCGAGTAATATTCACATTTTTCTTTATCCATGCTGTTGACAGGCATCGAGGCTGTTTCCACAGCTTAGCTGTTGTGACTTGCACTTCTATAAATGTAAATGTTCATGTATTGCTGTCATAGCCTTTCTTAATCTGACACATTTTAATTTTTTCATCTCATAGGTCAGAAAGGTCTTACTGGTTCTTCTATATGAAATATATCTTCCTCTTATTATCTCCTCTCTCAGCATCATATTCAATTCCTTGATGCCTTTACCATAAATGGTATTTACTGTGTGTGTCTCTTACACTGATTTGTATTTCTCCGGAGGGAAAAGTACCCTCTGTCTTCCCCATTTCGTCTGTGTTGCCCAGCCCAGTAGTGTCAGCAGATACTCGGTAGATGTTTTACAGGATCAGTCAGCATCAGTAGGAAATTTTAGTAGTTATACAATTTATCTTGTCAGTATGTTACTCTCCTTGGCAAAACTGAGGATAAATATTATTTCTTGCAAAATATATCATATTTCTCTTCCCCCCTTTCCAATTTTTTAAAGGAGGTCAAGATTCGGAATTTCTCATAGAAATGCTATACATTTGATGCTTTCAAAAGCTTTTAACACATAATGTTTTTTTTAAAAAAGCAATACAGTTTTCTGTAGTAATTTTTGTAAAATGCTTTAGTGGTAAGTTGGGATAGTTTGCCATTCCCAAGTGTCATATACAACCAGGAAATTTTCAATGGTTCACATATAGAAACAAGATAAAGCCATTCCACAATTATCTAGTAAGCAGGGTCATTATTTTTATTCTTTAAAATCTGGAGAAATCTTAATGGCAAAGTGAACTTGTTAGGTGAAGTACAGTGGTTACCTCAGTTTTCGAACTTGTTTTACAATTTTGGGGCAGATGGCTGAGTTTGTGTTTGTGTGGGGAAGATGACAGTGGTCATGTTTGACACCCATGTGGAGTTTCAGAACAGAAGCAAATTTTTTTTGTGTGTGTGTGTGTTGGGGATTGAACTCAGGGCCTTGTGCTTGCCAGGCAAGCACTCTAACCACTGAGCTAAATCCCCAGCCCCAGAAGCAAAATTTTGTTGAATGCTTTTGTTTGTGAGCAGATTGTTTGCAAACAGAAGTGTTCGTGAACTAAGGCATTACTGTATTCCCTTATTTCTGCCTTTTAGTTTTTGCTGTAATTTGAGTAATACTTAATTTGCTTTTTATGTAATTTCAGGCTGATGAAGGTAAATTGCTTTCAGCCTAGAACACAGTGCTACAGGATTTATTCAAAGGGCAAAATATCTTTCTTCTTGCTCCCTTTAAACAGCTTCATTTAGACAACTGGTAGAAAGTAAAGCTTCAGTTTATGTACAGATGTGAGGAAAATACGGTTTTGTTTTCCTGTAGTATATTAAAACAATTTGTGGGCTTAGCCTACACCTCGATGATGGAAATTGTGTTAAAGAAGTAGGTGAAACCACTGTGAGTTGAATGATCATTTCTTCATTTATCCAACCCCCTCCTTCCCTGGTCCCCCTTGTCTCTTCCCTCCTCCTTACTCCCGTCTTCGTTCCATCTTGTCAGTCTATGGGTATTCTTGTTGCTGCAGATGTAATAGAGAACAAAACACTGTGGCTGTCCATTTGCAGCCAACATTGCGGTGGGAAGGTAGACGGCAGAGAAGTAAACATGATAGTGATGAATTTTGATGTGTAAGTGTTGTAAACAAAGTGTGTGTGTGTGTGCGCGCGCGCGCGTGTGTGTGCATATGAGAGAATGAGTGAAAGATCGAGAAGGAGAAATAAAGAATAAGATTCTTAAAGGCCTCGTTAAGGAAAGGAGAATTAAGCAGAGCTGGTTGAGCCCAGCAGGTCCAGGACAGGAGTGTTCTAGAAGTGGGGGGATAGCAGGTAAGAAACCCAGAGCAGAGAAAGGAAAGAACTTGGAGTTAGAGAAACTAGAGTATGGTCCAAGGGAAGTAATGAGCCCAGGAAGAGCACTGTGGGCTGAGGCCAGAGAAAAACATCATTGCTAGATCCCAGAAGGCACGGCAGACTGTGGCAAGGGTCCTAGGGTTATTCCAAGTGCAGTCCAGAGCAAGGCATCCATGACATGGTCATTTATTTTCAGGAACATCTCTGATATGATGAAAATACCTAAGTCCAAATTCTCACTTTAGTTTCCTTTCACAAAGATAGAAAAAGAAATATATGAAACAAAAACCAGCAACACTGGAAGAAAGGTGAACACATACACCATTCCAGATGGGGATTTCGGCACTTCTCAGTGGGTGATGGGGAAATGAGCAGTCAGACCTCTAGTAAGAGCACAGAGAGTGAGTGAGGGTTAACTGCTTCTTACTCTTTGAGGAAACTTGCACCCTTCAAGAGCAGAACAGTGTGGGTCTGAAATCAAACTTCAGTAAATGTTAAAGCATTGACATCATACTGAGTATGTTCCCTGACCGTAACAGAGTTAAATAGAAATCAGTATCTGAAAAATACCTGAAGAATACCCCTAATATTTGGAAGTGGAACTACTCACTTCTGAATGACTCATGCATCAAAGAAGAAATGACAAAGGAAATTAAAAATCATTTGAGATGAATGAAAATGAAAAGACAACCAAAATAGTAGCTAGTATGGTGACTCACACCTGTAATCCCAGCCCTCTGGGAGGCTGAGGCAGGAGAATCACAAGTTTGAACCCAGCCTGGGCAAATTCTTGACTTAGTGACACTCTGTCTCAAGATTTAAAGGAGGCTGACCTCTGGATATAGCTCAATGCGAAGGCCTTGAGTTCAACCCCCAGTACCAAATATATAAACAAACAAACAGAACACCGAGATGCAAATTAGGAGCCTCTGTCCTCACTGTTCCTCGTTTCCTCTGTCAGCTCACTGCAGTGTGAGACTAGTTAGGCGCTGTGCTCCATGCTGCATCTACCCCAAGAGCAGCCTGGCCTTACTGATTTCACTGAGTATCAGAACTCCTTGTTTCAGTTGTGATGAACACACATTGACCATTTGCAGAGATTGCGTCGCTAGAACTGTGGAGGGGAACTCGTGGCCCAGTAATGCAAGAGTTCAAATTGAGGATTCTCATGCTAATGTTAGTCAAAGTCTTGTCACAGTTGCCTCCTTTTTCTCAGACTGTACCTGGAGAATTCTTGTATACCACCTGCCGACATTTTAGACTTTTCGTGACTCTTCAGTTCCCTTCTGTGGCTTCTGCTCCTATTAGCTGTCCTTTAATTGCCTTGACTTCTTAAAGTTTTGCAGTCTTCAGCTGTCTCTACCCAAATCCTGGTATTAACTTGTTCTGTTCATTCATTCATTTAGGCCTGACATGTAGGGCATTTTGCTGGACACTGGGCTTACAAAGGGTGGGAAACTTAACGGGATAATTAAAGAGTGGTAAATATTTAGACAAAGGGGTATTGGAGGAATTGTGGAGCCAAATACTCATTCAACAAACATTTATTGATCTCGTGTGTACTATACATTGTGCAATCAGGTCTGTCTCATCAGAGTTGATTTTACAGGAAGGGTAGCCCTTGGATCCCATTGTGAGGGCTGAGTTAGGAGTCTTCAGGCTGTGGCAGAGGGGTTGGTGTTTCAGGAGTGGAGTATTGTCTCCAGGTGAGGCATGATGTCAGGAAAAAGCAAAGAAGGACATAGAAATGGACAGTCTGCCCTGGCTGAGGTGTTTGGTGGGGTGCTAGGTAGTAAGGGGCAAGAGAAGGATCTAGAAAGGTCATGAACATTATTCTCTCTGCTTAGGGAGCTCAGCCCTGCTTCCTCAGGCACTACATTTGTCAGCTCATGGAGCTGCTCACCGGCCCTTCCAAATTTCCAGTCCTCTTTCTCCTTTGGTCATTGTTCTTTGGTTGTCATTTACTACAGTGAGCAGGGGCTCCACGTGGTGGTGACCATGAGTAAGTGCTGCTGATGGTGCATTTTCAAAACACAGAAAGCCTTGCAAGCAGAGAAGGGACCCTAACCTGGGAGCCACAGTTTGATTCTCTCCTGCCTGGAGCCATTAGGCTTCATTGGCCTCTTGAAATTCTGCGTGGGGGGGGGCAGGGAGGAAGAGGTTGAGGTATAAACTGATTTTAAAGACAATCTGTGAGATAAAATTTCAATTACTGCCCACCCTGAATTTTTTTATTCTTTTCCTTTAGGTTTCTTGCTATTTAAAGATTTTTGTTTGAATGAAATTAATGAAGCTGTACCTCAGGTGAAGTTTTATGAAGAGGTAAGAAGTAACTGTTTTCCTATGCTTTTATTTCAAAAGCATATTCAAACTGTGCTTTGGGAAATATTAAGACCATAAAACATCTTCCACATATTTAGAAACTCATTAAAAGTAATTAGTAGTGCAAAATATAATACGTACTTTATCTAAGATGCTGACAACAGCTACAAAGGGCCAAGCGTGTTATTAAAACCATATTCCCAGAGGCTTTGGCATACAGCACGAGGCATGAGGAAGAGCTCAGCTGATTTTCCAGAGACAGTGGCTCCTTCAGAAGTGCACTGAGAGTCACCAGCCACTTTGTCTCCTGTGAGTGCCGATTCTGGATATGTGAGCCACAGCCTAGGGCTGCTGCTGGGTCTGAGAGAGAATTGAGCAGAGACTTCTGGTCATACCATAGTAACAAATTGCAGACAGGTGGGGTGGGGTGCAGTGGGATCTCAAACACACAGCTGGTGAACTCTGTGGCTGGAGAGGGGCTAAAGAGATAAGGCAGAAGTTTCTGGGAGACAGAAACTCAGCCTTACTGAGCTAAGTGAGCTCAAGAAATACAAACCTACTGGGCACAGAAGTCTGAAAACAGAACAGGTGAGGGAGGACGGTCCTCAGGAAGTAGTCTCCTGATTCTGGGGGTCAACAGCTGCTTTTTAGTTGGGCTGTCTGACTCATGATACACTGGGCAGAAGGGAATTCAGCTTGACTCTGAGCAGGAAGTTGCTTCTGGGAGACAAAAAGGCCAGGAAAGGTTTCTGGGACTAAACTGAAAAAACCAGTGGAGCTGGGTGTTTTGGTGCATGCGTGTAATCCTAGCACTCTGAGAGGCTGAGGCAAGTTTGAGCCCAGCCTGGAATTGTGAGGCCTTCTCACTAAATAAAAAATATAAAAAAGGATGGTGGATGTAGCTCACTGCAAAGGCCCCTGGATTCAGTTCCCAATACTGCTTCATCAATCAATCAAACAGGACTGGAGGTATTCCAGACAGGTGGTTAGTTTCATTCCCAAGACACATGCCATGGTCTAAAGCTGAGTGGGATGAGAGGCCAAAGAGCTAAGCTGGAAACTTCTCCAGGGAAGAACTGAATCTAATGCCAGGGAGGCAAAGGTCTCTCGTTGAGCTCCATGGAGGATTATGATGTAGGAAGGAGGCAAACCAGAAGCTGGCTGAGGCTTACAAAAAAATGGCAGCCCAGTCCCAGCCCAGCTCAGTCTTCTGTTGGGTGATGAGCCCACTTTCTGTCTTGCCCAACATAGAATAAAGGGAGCCCACTTTGTCTTTTCCATATATGTAAGGTGACAATATATAGAGACTTTACAGTGTCGAGTACATAGTAGAAAATTACTAGATTTGCTATAAGGCAAGATATCCGACTCCTAAGAAGGTGATAGAAGATGATAGAGGAGCTGGGTACTGGCAGTAATTATAAAGAACTTTAAAATAACCATGAATAGTATGTTCAGTAAAAGATGGGAAAATAGATCTCAGCATAATTTGAATTTATTGTGAAGAGTTGAATGGGCGCTCTAGAACAGAAAGTACATTATTTGAAGTTGGAACTTAATGGGTAGGTTTAATGCAGTTAGGTCAGACACAAGCTAAGATTAATACATAGGAAGGCAGATCAGTAGATAACCTCAGACTGAAGCACACAGAGAAAAGAACA
Source organism: Hystrix cristata (assembly GCA_004026905.1). Lineage (NCBI taxonomy): Eukaryota > Metazoa > Chordata > Mammalia > Rodentia > Hystricidae > Hystrix > Hystrix cristata. The sequence continues at coordinate 12,593 of PVJO010031201.1, forward strand.
GAAAAAGAAATAGGTAAGAATATGAAAACTATACAAGGCAGGTTTAAAGGCCTAATACATGTAGAATTGGAGTTCCAGAAAGAGAAAAGAGAGAATATGGCAAAAGCTTATTTGAAGAGACAGTACCAACAGTTTTACAAAATGGTGAAAGAGAGGTTCAAAAAAGCTTAGAATCCATCCCTACCATTCATCACGAGACAGAATGAATACAGAGAACAGAACATGTCTTTGCATATCAGTATGAGGCTACAGAAGCTTATGGCAGAGAAAGTCTGAGCAGCAGCTGACGGCTGGTGCCAAGGGACCCACATTACTTTTAAAGGCACAGCAGTTGGGCTGACTGTGATACTGAAGGGAAATGGCCATCTTTAAAGTACTAAAAGAAAAATCCCCCAGCCTAACATCCTATTCCCAGTCAAATTTTCTGTTAGAAATGAAAGCGAAATAGAGATACTCAGACAAAAAAAAAAAAAAAAAAAAAAAAAAAAAAAAAAAAAAAAAAAAAAAAAAAAAAAAAAAAAAAAAAAAAAAAAAAAAAAAAAAAAAAAAAAGCAACGACAAAAACCAAACAAAAAATGAGAGAATTTGTCAGTAGTGGGCCTCCATTACCAAGTATTATGCTGCAGGGAGATGCCTCAGGCAGATGGGAAGTGATCCTGACAGAGATGCAGGAAGGAAGGATGAGCAACATGGGGTGAACCTGTATGCGAAATGTAAGTGAACTGTGGTGTCGCAAGACAGTAATGCAATGTTTCTAGAGTTTAGAGTGTATGTAGCACCAAAGTGCACAACAGTCACACAAAAGGCAGAAGAGGATTCATGAAGAGAAAATATTTTAACTTTCTAGTATTATTGGCACGAGTGGTGAAAGTAATCATTTGCATTGAATTGTACGCAGTATATGTAATAAGTTAAAAGAGAAAAATGGGATAAAAAACAATCAAAAAGAGATAATAAAGGAATAAAGAGGGCCATAAAGTTGGTAAGTCAAATTGGAAACAGAATAGAGAAAGGTGGTAGTTTAAATCCAGTTACATTTAATGCAAGTGGACTAAACACTCCAAAGTAAAAGACTGAGCTTTTCAGACTGGATTAAGAAAAAAAGCCCTATCATATACCACTTGTAGGGAAGATATTTGGAAGGAAAATGGGTAATAGATGCTGAAATAACACACACTGACTGTATCCACACTAATCAGATGAACTACCTGGTTATACTACAAGATTAAGGGAGATATTCTTAATGATAAAAGGGTTGATCCAACAGCTCTCCCATTCTTGAATCTGTATATTGGGGCTAGGTATTTAGCTCAGTAGTAGAGTGCTTGCCTAGCAAGCACAAGGCCCAGAGTTCAATCCCCCTAAAAAATGTGTATATTGCAAATAACTTCGAAGGGTATATGCAAAAATAGGCAGATACAGAATGAATCTACAACACTAGTAAGAGATACTAACATACTCTCTCCAAGAGCTTAAAAAAAGACAGACAAAATCTTTAGTAAAGACAGAAGCTCTTAATAAAGTGATAAATAAACTTGACCTAATTGACATTATAGAATGCTGCACCCAGCAAAAGTAGAATTCACATTCTTTGAATTACATGCAGAATGTTTTTCAAAATAGATCATGTGTTGGTTCCTGTAGGAATTTATAAATTTCAAGATTGAAATTGTTCAGAGTGGACTGGGGATTTAGCTCAGTGCTTAGAGTGTTTGCCTCGCAAGCATGAGGCCCTGAGTTCGATTCCCGGTACCAAAAAAAAAAAAAAAAGAAGAAATTGTTCAGAGTATCTTTTCTGACCACAATAAAATTTAGCTCAAAGAAATCCTTACATGACTGGAAATGAATATGCCTTGAGATAATTATAAGTCAAAGGAGGAATTAAAATAGAAATTAGGAAATACTTTAAAGTATATTTAACAAATGACATATGCTACTATTAACAAGATGTATTTTTACTCTAAATCATTTAAATGATCCGAAGAAAATGTAGCATAGTTACGCC
>PVJO010031202.1:0-14581 GCA_004026905.1 Hystrix cristata
ATACATAATGATAACATTCAGGCTTTTATTCTTATTTTTACTATGCAAGAAATTCCCATTATCTCAGGTATGAACATCTTTTACTTAGAACCAAGTTTCTTCCATAAAGTTCAGCTAATTCTAATTTCCTCAAATTATACACAGAAAAGCCAAAATTGGGTACCATTTTGATTAATTGGAAGCAAGAAAATCTCAGTTTTCTTCAGTCGTGTGTCACCAGTTAAAACTTACTAAATGGGGGCTGGGGATTTAGCTCCATGGTAAAGTGCTTGCCTAGCAACAGCAAGGCCCTGAGTTTGATCCCCGGCATCCCACCCACCAAAAACCCCACTAATTTCCAAATGACTATTTGAGTCCAGAAGCAGGTAGATTTATTCTGAGAAGGCTTCAGTGTGTTCTGAACTTCATGTAGGAGTTGGGAAATGTGACAAAAATAGGGTAACTCAGGATTTAAGTTTCTACTTCTGAACTCTGTGAATCAGTGTGAACTCTGGAGTACTTTAAAAATTTAGAGAAATGGGGCTGGGCATGGTGGCACATACCTGTAATCCCAGCACTTGGGAGGCTGAGGCAGGAGGATCACCATGAGTTCAAGGTCAACCGGAACTACATAGTAAGACCCTGTCTCAAAAGACCAAAAAAAAAAAAGTTTAGAATTCATACCAAATCTATGAAATTGTACCCTGGGAGAGGACCCAGGTGTGCTATGTTGTTAAAAAGCTAAAGTGGCATATTGCTCATAGCTATGCTTGAGAACAAAACCCTTCGCTAGATGCTCATGCACCACGGAGTTGTATTTTCTCTTGCATTCTTCAATAATGAACAGCTTTAATCTTCTAATGTTTGATTTTTTCTTTCTTTTTTTTGCCCACGTTTATGTTTAAGGGATGGTACACATATATACACATAAACATCTGTCTTCTTTTGAAAAGTTAGATTTGACAGTATTGGGTCCAGATGGTGAATTGGCTGAAACTGGCTAGTGGTTGCTTATTTTGAAAAAGGCAGGTATTTCTCACTTTTTTAACTGTGTACCCCAATTCCTAACACGTTGTTTACCCTCAGGCTTGGTGCTAGCTTTAATTTGTTTATGTGCTTATTTTATTATTTATAATGTAAATGGAAAGATAATAAAAATGGACCTTCTTACTCTAAAATTAATTTCATTCAAAATAAAGAAGTCAGAAATTAATTATTATAAAATTGTATTGCACTGTTAGGTGAGTCTTCTAGACTTTAACATATTGCCATTTTAGGCTGGATAAATCTTGGCAGCACTGCTGGCCTCTGGCCACTAGGTGCCAGCAGGAGCAGCCCTTCTCCCATTCTCTGCCCAAATTGTGAAAGGCAAAAATATGTCCAGACATTGCCAAATGTCCGAAAGGGAGCAGAGTGCCTTGCATGAGAACTGTTGCCCTAGGTTTGGGGGCAGTCTCGATGTGGAGATTAATGATGGTTCTAGCCGAAGGGAAGGGGCTTCCTGGAGCTCCATGATAATGAGTGCGATATGATGTCTGACACATGCATAGGTTGTATTATGGTTCAACAAGTATAATTAGCACACCCATCATCTCAAACATTTACCACTTTTTTTGTGATGAGCAATGTTGCATAAAATGCCAAGAATTAAGAGCATATATAAAGTGTTCTCTAAAATCTACTAATGTCAAGATACCTAGAAAATGTTAAGGAATCTTAAAATGGAGAGTGACTTTTCCATATAACCTGTGAGATAAAGAAGTTACTATCAGAGAGATGGGGGGGAGGGAGAGAGAGTGTGGTGAAGCTGGTGAAGCTGCTGGACTTACAGTGTTCAGTGGAGCAAAGAAGGATAATACTTTTCCCTCCAGGCATCCAATGAAAAAGGTAACCAGGCTCAAGTTACTTTGAAAGGACCCTCTGGAAATGAGCTGCCTGATAGACAGAAAAAAGATTTACGAGAGACTGAAGGGTTCGCAGCTTACTTCAACTTTTGCACTATTGAAGGTTTGAAATTGGTAATTTTCCCCCCTCTGGGGCTTCTGTGCATCGTAGGATATTTGGCAGGATCTCTGGCTTCTGCCCCTGGACATTAGAGGAACCCCACCCCCACCCCGAGTCACAGTGACCTTGACTTTCTCCAGACATTATCAGATGCTTCCCCCCGCCACCAGGGTGGGGTGTTACACAAGGTTGAGAAACTGCTTTTAAGAAAGCTGTATTACTGAGAATCCTGCTTAGACCTATAGGGTCTGGAAAATGCCCCATGAGGGAGTCGGTGTATGAGTTTCCTACTGCTGCTATAACAGAGTACCACCCATTTAGCACTGTAAAGCAGCACAAATTTATTGTCTCACAGTTTTAGGAGTCGGGATGTAGGCAGGGGTGTGTTTCCTCTGGAGTTCTGCAGAGAATCCTCCCGCTTTCTTGTCCTTTCTAGCTTTTCCGAGCTGCCCTCATCCCTTGGTTCTATTCCCAGAGTGCCAGTGACATCACTGAGTTTTGATTCCACTGTCACATCTCCTTCTCTGGTTCTGATCCTCCTATCTTCCTTGTGTGAAAGCTATTGGATTAGATTGGACCCATCTGGATGATCCGGGGTCCTCTCTCCATCACAGTGTCCTGGTTTTGTCACATCTGTAGAGTCCCTTTTACATAGTAGGTAATAGTCACACGTGATACCAAATAAGAGGTGGTCATCTTTGGTGGCACATTATTCTACCTACCACAGTCAGTCTGTGGGCAGAGTCAGCCAGAGATCATTGAGTGTGCACATTGTGACTGCAACAGTTAAATCGTTCTCTATATTTTTACTTCCTTTTATGCCCTGCTTCCTCCTGTGGATTGGCAGCAGCAGAAAACAGACCACATTGGACTCGTTCTTATTGCTGGAAGCACAGTGGAGGTCTGTGACTGAGGTCTAGGTGGAGAGAACATTTAAATTAGATGGGAGATAATGGTTTTTATTAATATGCGACTAAAATTTTTCAAACTTCAAACTAGTGCTCTTTTAATTCCTGACCTGTCTGGAGAGGCATGGGCTCTGCCTGGAAGGTTGCTCATGGCTAGAGAAAGGAGTTTTTAAGCAAAATTGAAGGCAATGATGGAGAGAGAGCAATTTACTCTTCATGTGTTTCATAGACTGCAGCTCATCGAGTGAACCTGGAATGAGATGATTTGAGGGCAAAGGGGATATCAAAATTCTGTTGATCTTCTGAGAGAGAGGGAGGCTTCTGGCGGCTCTGGGAAGCCCATGATTTCCCCTATTTTCCCATGAACACCGGATATTTTTCTGTTATCTAGACATTTGGGGAAAGGTTGAGGAAGGAGAGAAGAGTGGGAGAAACGTAGGAAGATCTAGACTGAGAGCTACCAACATGCTTGGGAAGGAAGAATGAGGAGATAATATTTTAAATCTGTGCTGGCAGGAAATGCTGGGGCATATGGTCACCAAGACTACAAGACAACAGCTTGAATCTCTGCAGCTGAGAATCAGACTCTAAGTGCTTTCCAGTGTGGGAATGTGTGCCTTGCCTAAACTCTGAAGTTATAGAAAGAAAACCTTCATGGGTTTCTTCAGGACACCACGCAGATATCTAGACCCAAGTTTCTCCCCTATGGCTGGCTGAACCTGCTTCCATTCCCTTGGGACCTGGGGACTCACTAGGATGGGTTACTCACCAAGGTTAAAAACTGTGTGGTAATCATGAGATTAAAGCTGAAACTACTTGTGGTTTTAATTGTATATGCTATCTTTATATGTGATTATAAAGACCACTTGAAGAATTTAAGGATGACAAATATATTTGCAGAAAGAGAACAGCGATTTGAGGGTCTTTTGGAGAGAGGGAGTAGAGATATAGAGCACCCAAAATGGTAGTCTGTTTCGGGCAGGAAACGAGATATTGGTGTGTCTGCTTAAGTGGAATGGAACGGTCCTTATTGTGGATAAGGAAGATGATCCGGTAAAACAAACAGTGGTTTGGTGCCTTCCACATCGAATAGGGCCCCAGGGAAATGCAGATCAGGAGACTCAGCCCTTAGTGGATCTTTAGGTCAGACAGAAGAACCTTGAAAAGGAGAGTGTGGAGAGTTAAGCAGTATTAACCAGCCTGTATGATCTTCAAAACTCTACTTCAGGTGTGTTGTGACTATTGAAAGTAAGACATTGCTTCCGTGCTTATTTACTTCCGTGGGTACAATCTATGTTCATTTCCAAAATTGTGCACAGGATTATCTGGCCGAGGAAAAGAGCTGGGTGGAGAGCCATTTGGTTCAGGTGGAGAGGCAGAAGTATGCACGTGGAGTCTGTCTCGCTCGGTACCCTTGTTTCCACCTACTTGGGAACAGGTGCTCTTACTTTTAAATTATGTAAAGTTTTATTTTCTCAATCAAGGAGATGTGCCTGGTCACATGTTGGCCTATTGGTAAATAATATGTGGGAAGAAGGAAAGGAGGAAGACGGGAGAAGGGAAGGAGAGAAAGAGAGAATAAAGGAAGGAAAGAAGGAGGAAATACTGTAAATGAAGGCTTACTTTATGTGTATGGGTTTGAATACACTATCACATGGGTTGACTTGAGTATGGCAGCTGTGATTGCAGAGGAAGTTAGATCTGTGGAAGGACCGTAAAGCTCTGGGTTATGACAGAAGGGAAGCTACTTCAGTGCTGGGTATCTCTGAGATTTGTGGTGGGAGGAATATAACTTACACTGCGAGCGAGGAATGTCACCAAGAAGACCTCATGAACAACTCCATTGCTTATGAACCAGCTCTTAACCCCTGTAATGCAGATTCTCCCTCCTCCAAGAGCTGCCAAATTGTTTTGCTTTTGATAAAACCCAGATAGCCCCATATGTGCTTGATTTTCTGCCTGCTGTAAGATCACGTATTCTACCTCCTTCAGGGAGTGTTCTCCCTCCTCTGTCCATGTTAGGTACCATGGGCCTTGGGCTCCACAGTTGTATTTTTGAAGGAACAGTGTGGCTTTCCACATTTTGATCCCCAGGAGGAATTTGTCTTGTTCTTACTTCATAAATACCTTTGTGCAGTACTGTGACTTGCAGATGTATCCAGTATAAGGTGCTTGGAATATAGATGGATGCAGCGAATGCTAAATGCAAAGAATCTAGGCATAGAGGAGGTGTTGATCAATATTTATAGAATTTTAAAATGTTTGAAAGTTATTTTTAAGTACTTGCCTTTCTTTTCTGAAAGAAATCAAAGTTGTTAGAGTGAAAATGGAGTCACTTGTGTCAACCCCAACCAGAAAAAGTGAATCATGCCAGGAGTTATTAAGAAAGAATTCTTGTACACAACTGCTTAATAAAAACTGTCACAAAAGACTCCCCCAGATTGCAACTTGGGCAAAGCCTACGGCAGCCCTACACAAAAAAGTACTTCTACAAGAACATCTGCCCAGCAACTATTGGTTCAACCTTGGACTGACACTATGCTTGTTATTAATCACTGTGGCTGAGGATTACTGTTTTAAAATATCTTACGTAATACTCCTCATTTTTGTCTTTAAAAACTCCCCCTTGCCTCAACCCCCTCGAATTTGCTAAGAATGTACCATGATGCTTGTATTCCCACTGCAGTCCTCTACTAGTCCCAACATCGTTATTCTTTGGAGACTCTCTCTGATTTGTTGTTTTTTCAATTTAGGTTGACACTCTGTTCTTAACACTATGTCCATTTATTCTCCATCAGGACCCAAGTCTATAATGGTTAAGAGGGTAGTTTACTTCGATGACAAATGTAAAGTGCTAAGTTTCTGAAAAGGGGGAGGCTTAAGCTGCATGATGACTAAAGGAGGTAACACCACCTGCTCCTTTGGATTTGGAGTTACATAGAGAATATAAGTGGGAGAGTTGGGAAGCTGATTGGGAGAGAAATAAAGGGATAAAGTGAGCGTGGGGCTTCTTCCTCCTCTCCTTCTCCACATACCTTGAGGAACAGAATGCGCCACAGCCCTGGCTTGGAATCCCTTGGCTCAGCTAAAGGATCTGTTGTTGATAAAATTAGAAACCAGCACATGGTTTAGTCCCATGTGATCACACTGCCCATCTTGCCTGCAATGGTGACGTGAGCGCATTCACCCCACTTTCCAGAGCTGCCTCCTTTTCATTTCTCCTTCCAAATCTACCTTCCCTCAAGCTCTCAGTCTGTGCCTGGCTTCTGATTTGAATGAGTCCTTGATTTATTTGCAGCCATTAGGAGTCTGGAGTGCAGATGCAAATGGAAATTTTCCCTGTAAGTGTTGGTGGCAATTGGATCATTTTCCGATTTGTATTTCTGAGGCTGCGGGTTCTCAGAAAGCCACACTTTACAGGTAGTTGAGGGAGGGTTATTTTCTATCTCAGCTACAAAGGCGACACATAATTGTTTTTAGAATTGAAAGTTTTATTTGCAAGGGAGCGAATAGAGACAGGGTCTTTAGCTTAGCAAAATCCTAGGTTCCAATAAAAAGGTACTGGAGAAGAGACTGGAGGTAGAGAAAGCCTGGAGATCTGGAGCCGGGTATGGGACAGACGCAAAGTGGGAGCCATTGGTCTGTGGGGACTGAGAACGGAGGGGCTTAGGGACAGCCTGCAGGGGGACAGACCAGTGTGTCTCCCTTGGGCCCTGGAAGCATCCTGCAGTTCCCCTTCAAGCTGTGTCATTATAGCGTGTTCCTAATTCTAACAACAGTAATGAGGGTTTATATCATGTATTCTCGTTACTTTTTGGGACTCTAACCCTTGTCTGGAGATGATTTCACTTCAAGTTCTAGTCCAGGGTGTAAACTGGTCTATGTGCAGATACATGTATTAGGAAGATATTTGGAAATCCCTAAAGCATTCACCCCTAAAGTAGAGATTCAGTTTTTAATTTGCAAACCAAGTGTGCAAAAAAGCAAAATACGCTTGAAAAATAATTAATTTCCACATAGGGCCCTTCCCAACCCACCTGATGGCTGAAAACATGATCTTGGGTGAATTGACTCATTCCAGGTCATATTCATCCCACTCAAGTTTTCCCCATCTGCTTTATACCTGGCTGCTAAAGCACAGAGGTAGAGGTGATTTGGGAAGGTCCCTAGGGAGAGTCACTGCCTGTAGCACCCTTTCTTCTCATTGTGACACCCACCTTCAGAGTGTTACCTTTTCTTTTTCCTTGCACTCCCCTTTCTGGTACCAGCAGCTCTATTCCTGTGCTCAGCCATGTTGGTTGCATGCAGCCTCACTCACTAGAAGCCCTCCATCTAGTAGTCACAGGAGGGCAACGCCAAGGGTTCCCAGGGGTCTGCTGCCACCTCTTTTTACCCATATTACGGACAGGCTGGAACAGGCAAAGTTGCTCCAAATTCTGCTTTTATCTCTTCTGCATTTGCTCTTATGCTCTTGGAAAAAACAGTTCCTAATAGTGAAGGACATTCACTATCTTGTGTGTGTGCTCCAAGTTCTCATATAAAGGAATTTCCTTTTAAATTATCTTGTTATTTAATGTTTGAGGAAAACCTAAATTTTCAGCCAATAGACAACTTCTACCAGCTTAAATTTTCTGGAAATTTTCAACGAAGCTCAATTTTGCCAGTCAGAAAAGGAAATTGGGAGCTTTCTCTGTGTAATCAGTTTGAAGGTTTGGTAAAATTTCCCAGAGTCATGTAATGGAATTAGCAGGTTTCTTAAAAGGTGAGAACTGTACAAGCATAATCAAAGGTGTTAAATGCTCCAGTTCAAAAATTTCCTTAAGGAAGACTGGGGGATTTTATGACCCTAAATTAAGATTTGTGCAATGTAAGATTGTTTGTGATGAAATGTGTTGGCCGCCAAAGACTAAACTTCTGAAATAGATCTAGAATGTGTCATGCAATAAAAAATATATGTATAGGTTCCTAATTTTACATTTGTCTGTAATGTATTTGCCTACCCTTTCATCTGAGACTCCGAAAAAGAAGAAAGAAGAAGAAGAAGAAGAAGAAAGAAGAAGAGGAGGAAGAGAAAGGAGGAGGAGGAGGAGGAGGAGGAGGAGGAGGAGGAGAAGGAGAAGAAACCAATAATGAAGAGAAAGGAGAGGGACCACCAAACAAAGACTAGAAATTTCTTCCCGTGGCTTGGTTGTAGACAGCGAATGTAAGAGGAGTGTGATGAAGTGGAGGGAAGCATGTGTGGGATGTGCACCTGATGGGTGTCTGGGGTGGGAGGCCCCTCAGCCTGTTGGAGATGTGGGGACCTGGGACGTGGGGCTCCCGGTTTGGGCAGCAGTAGTGAGGGGCCACACAAAACCAGAGGCATCACTGAAATTCTGCCTGCCCTCCGATGACATTATAGATTCCTTAAAACCCCTTCTCCACCACTGCAGACTGGTGGGCCCCATATTGACAATTCTTTTCTAGAGAAATTGAACACATTTTTGAGGGACAACTAGAGTTCCTAGTGCAGATCTTTAAGCAAAGGTTAAATCCTTCCTTCTTCTAGTGTTTTGTATTTGTAGGTTAGTGTCAGATACTCACATACCTAAAAGATGAGCCAGCCCGTGAAGATAACGCAGGCGCCACGCAGAGCTCCCTGTCAGCTTCTCATTCAGGAGTGAAGCCTACTGGGCAGTAACATGTACTTACCCAACAAGGCCTTTCATTTTCCTTCATGAATTAATAATCAAGAATTACTGGAAATTCACAGTCTGGATGAGAAGGACCAGGATAAACAGGAAATATAAATGACCCTAAAGAAGTAAAGCGAAAAGAAAAAGACTTAATCACTCGTGTTCCCTAAGCATGCAGAGAAGATTTGCATCCATAAAATAAGAAGAAGTTACTGAAAGCAACAAGTTAAGAAGCTCCTGGGAATTACATTTTGCCATTCCATTCAGTTAAAATATGATTTAAATAAGAACAAGGTGAGGCAAAGTGATTTCTCATCATTTAGATCAAAAGTTAACGATGAAAAAGGTAAGAGAAAAGATGAGAGCCACAGTTGTTTAATCCAGGAAGTCAACAATCTGAGGGAAGGGAATTTTAGGTGGTGAGATCAGAGAAAATGGAGAGAAAAAAATTATTTTTTTAAAGTAGAAGATAAAAAAATTTCAGTGCTGATGAAAAACAGCTCTGATTTTTTGATTGATAAGCCCTCAGCTGATCTGGTATGATTTTCATCAAGTGGGGAACTCACAGCTAATAGACTGATATATTCTCCCCCTTCTTCATTATAAGAACCTTGATTTTGTTTAGAGTGGAAATGTGCTCAATTCCAAATGAAAAATAATTTCCTTTAAGTCTTCCTTACAAGGTGTCCATGTGACCCAATTCTGTACAAAACGTCAATGTGATGTGTCGAAGTAGAAGAGCCATCTCATGACAGTGGACAAGGGAGGGAGGGAGAGAGAGAGAGAGAGAGAGAGAGAGAGCGCGAACAATACCATAAGGGCCGGAGTTAGGATTGGAAGATAGAAGAATCTTACGTCCTCAGTGATGTTCCGGAGCATTTTCTCTAGCCTGCAGTCTGAATATTGTGTTAAAATATTATCAAAAGATGAGACCCAGGAAATGGTTGATGGATATAATCTAGACATTCAGTGAAGCAATTTCCAATAGACGCTAAAATGAGTCAGAATTAGGACCCTGTTGTTAAGATTGAAACAAGAGAATGAAGGGCTTTGAGAAAGTTGCTTCTGGGAGGACAAAGATTAATTGCATCCAACTGGTAGGACCATAACTAGAAAGCTGAGTTACTTTGAAGAGGTCGACGAGCATGCTTTACTTTTTATGAAGGATTTGTCCAAACAATACAAAGGAAGACAGCTGAAGCATATTATCAGATTTCTGAATGCAATCAGAATGCAAACTCAATTCAGGCTTCTGAATGTAATGGAGTAAATGATGGAATTCAAGAAAATAAAACAGATTTGAGTTCTAAAAATTCAAGTATTATTGACATACAAAAGGTGTACATATTGAAAGTATATATCTAAATGAGCTTGAAGGTAAGTATATACCTGTGAAACCATCCCTATAAATAATGCCCTAAACATAACCATCCCTTGTAAAAGTCTTCCATATTTTTGTGATAAAACATTTAATATACAGTCTTTTCCTTTAGCAAATTTGTAAGACTACAATACAATATTATCATCTAAGTGCACTATGCTGCATAGATTGCCAGGCTTATTCATCTTGTATAATTGAAACCTCATACCTTTGCTCAACACCCTCCCGCCTCAGCCCCTGGCAATGACCATTGTATTTTTTAGTCCCAGGAGTTTGTCCATTTTACATCCTTAAGCGGAAGTACGTGGTGTTCGGTTTTGTGTGTCTGGTTTCTTTCACTTAGCATCATGTCCTCCAAGCTGGTCCATGTTGTCAGAAATGGTAGGAATTCCTTATTTTTTGAGGCTAATAAAAGCAGTACTTTGTATATATACCATTTTTTTCCTAAGTTTAAAATAAGAAACTTTTCTAAATTTATTGAGGTATGATGGACAATTAAAAATCACTAAGAAGGGGAAAAGAAAAGAGAAGAGAAAGGGAAATAATGAAAAAATGTAAATAAACCTGCTGCAAATAGGGAAGTGTGGGGGAATGGAAGGGAGCGGTGGGGTAAAGGGGGGAAACCGAGATATATCATGTACAGGTACAAAATAACCGTGATGAATGTGATCATTATGTATACAATGTGCCCATACATGTTCCTGGTTAAAAAAAAAATAAAAAAATCACCTACATTTAGGGTCTACTATATGATGTTTCAAAATACACACACATTGAGAAATCATTACCACAATCAAGACAGGTAACACATTAATCACTTTGCATAGTTACCATTTTTGTGATAAGAACGCTTGAGATCTACTCCCAGAAAATTTCAAACATGTAACATTATGTATATAATGATATATATGACTATATAACGATAGTCATCATGCAGTGTTGGATTTTTTTGATATTAAGTTGCAAGAGACCCTTCTGCATTTTGGGTGTTAGTTCCTTACCAGATTCATAGTTTGCAACAGTTTTCCCACATTGAGAAAGTTGCCTTTTCACACTGCTCATTGTTTCACTTGCTACGCAGACATTTTTAACTTGATGTAGTATCAATTATCTATTTTTGCTTTCGTCGCCTGTGTTTTTGGTATCACAGATGAGCAATCATCCCCAAGGCCACTGTCAAGATTTTTCATGCTATCTTCCAGGAGTTTTATAGTTGTGCTCTCACATTTAAATTTTTAATCAATTTTGAGTCGACTTACTTTATTTTATTTTTCAGAGACAGCGTCTTCCTTTTAGTCCAGGCCGGCCTTGCAGTCACAGGAACCCTCCTGCCTCAGCCCGACACACTGCACCCCATGCCCAGCTCGAGGTGACTTTTGTGTATGGTGTAAGCTAAGGGTCTGATTCGATCTTTTTTGCTGTTGTTTGTTTGTTTGTTGAGACGGGCTGGTCTTGAACCCACTGTGTAGCGCAGTTTGCACTCACGGCGATCCTCCTGTCTCAGCCGCTCAAGTGCTGGGATTACAGGTGTGCACCCTCACGCCTGGTTGAATTCCATTCTTTTACAGTGGAATCTAGTCTTGCCCTTCTTGTCAAAGATGAGTTTACCGAGAACATGTGGGTTTATTTCTGGGCTCTTTATCCTGTTCCACTGCTTAATATTTGTTTGGGTGTCAGCACCATTCTCCTTTAAATTTTTTTTTATTGACTGATGTTTGTAACACATAATAATATTCATTATAATCATTTTCTTCCACTTCCCCTCTCCCTTTTCCTCTCCTCCCATCCCTAGATTTTTTTCCCCATCTCCACAGAGTCTAGCTCTTTGTTTCTAATCACCTCTCTTTTATTTTGCTCTTTAAATTACACATAGTCTTGTGATTACTGTAGCTTTAAATGTATTTTGAAACCACCTCATGTTTTGTTCTTCTTGCTCAAAATTACTTTGACTATTAGAAGTCTCTTGAGGTTCCATATAAATTTTAGGATTTTTTTCTATTTTTGTAAAAAAAAGGTTATTGGGATTTTTAGGGATTGTGTTGAATCTACAGATTACTTTCGTTAATACTGACATTTTGACAATGCTAATTTTTCCAATCCGTGAACTTTCCATTTATCTGTGTCTTTTTCAAGCTATTTTATCAATGCTTCAAGGCAGAAATCAAAAGAGAAATTAAAAAATATTTTGAGACAAGTAAAAACAAAAACAAAATACCAAAACTTACAGCATGCAGCAAAAGCACTATCACGAGAAAAGTATATAGTGCTAAACGCCCACATTAAAGAAAAGAGATCTTAAATAAACAAGATAACTTTACCCTTTAAGGATCTAGGAAAGAACCAACTAAGCCTAAAGTTAGCAAAAGGAGAGAATACGAAAGGTTACAGAGGAAATAAATGTAATAGAAAATATAAAAACAATTGAAATAATTGGTGAAACCTAGTTGATTTTTTTGAAAGGTAAAAAAAGTTGACGAACCATTAGCTAGACTAAACAAGATACAGAAAATCAGAAATGGATGTCCTGTAAAGGAAAATAGTTATAGGAGACTGTTTTGGTAATTATATACAAAAATTTGACAACCTACATGAAATGCATAAGTTCCTAGAAATGTACAACGAACCAAGATTAAATAAAAAGAAAATGGAAACTTGAATAGTCAGTAATAATCAAGGAGACAGAATCAGGAATCAAAAACCTTCCAACAAAGACCAGACGGCTTCACAGGTGCGTTCTCTGAACTATCTGAAGAAGGATTGATACCACTTCTTTTATTTTATTTTTATTTTCTATTAATTCTTAGCATGTATTTGTCATACATATTGATCACATTAATCATAAGGAATTTGCACCTGTGCATAACACACCTGGGTCCTCTTTTTCCCACTCCCCTCTCTTCCCTTTAACCCTTCCTTCCCTCCCCATTTACACAAGCTTTGTTTCCATTTTTTCCTTCCATTCTCTTTTTTCTCTTTTTCTCTTCCTTCCTTCCCCCTCCCTTATCTCCCCTCCCATTTGGACATGTTCTTCCTACTCTTCACTATTCACTCTCCACAACACCACTCCTTTTATACATTTCAAAAAAGTAGAAGAAGAAGCTCTTCCAAACTCATTTTATGAGGGCAGCATTAGTTTGATATGGAATCGGGCAAAGACACTACAGGGAAAGTAAACTACACAGACCTGTCCTTGGTGAACATAGGAGCAAAAATCCTCAACAACGTGCTGTAAACCAAATTCGATAGCGTATTAGAAACACGATATGAAGTGGAACTTTCCCCTGGGATGCAAGGATACTTCAACATGTCAATAAACCTGATACCTTGTTAACAGAAAGAAGGACAAAAATCACAGAATCATCTCAATAGATACAAATAAAATATTCTACACAATTCAACATACTTTCATGATAAAAGTGCTCAACAAATTAAGCACAGAAGGAATGTACCTCAACATAATAGAAGCCATATATGTATGACAAACCCACAGCTACTACCATACTGAGTGGGGAAAATTAAGAGCCTTTCCTTTTTCCTAACAGGAATAAAACAAGAGTGCCCACCCCGAGCATTTCTATGAAACATGGTACTGGAAGTCCTTGCCAGAGTAGTTGGGTAAGAAAATGAAAAACAAAAATTTATGTAAGTCAGAAGGGATGAAATAAAATTATCTGTTTGCAGATGACATGGTCCCATAGATAAAAACCCCAAAGACTCCACACAGTCTTTTAGAAGCAAGAAGCAAATTCCATAAAGTTGCAGGATGCAAAATCAATGTACAAAATCAGTCTGTTTCTTACACCAACAATATACTCTTGGAAAACATATTTAGAAAATGATCCCATTTATAACAGCATATCAAGAAGAATAAAATACTTAGTAAACTTAATTAAAGAGCTAAAATATGTGTACACTAACAACCATAAAACTGGATTTTTATGTTGGATTCTGTCTCCTTTGACCTGAGTCTATGGGTCATTTCATTGACCTTACTGGAAGCAAATTTGGGTCCTGAGTCTTATAATATTTCTGGTCACAATGTCAGAAATACTGCTAATTGGTTTTCCACATTTAAAACAAATTTGTAAATAAAGCACAGAAGACTGAACTACAGTTACAGAAAAGCATATGACCATGTAGAAGGAACAAGTTGCTGTCAGAAGTTACTTGGTAGAAAAGGGCGGAAGTATTAGAAGGGAGGCTGGGGAGCTAACGTATTCTTTATGCACCCCATTGGATTTAATAGGCACTGACTATAAATAGTTGAATAAGAAATTAAACTTAAAACTTGCTTCTGGTAATTAAAGGCACTGAGACTAAGAGCCAAACAGTAATGCACATTTGTGAGAAGGATGAGAGTGAGTACTCTTTGAAAGCAGTGTGAGTGACCCTCAAATCCTACTGCTTTACAGTAATGAGTCTACGAATACTGTGCACAGTTGGATAAAAAAGTATATGCATGTGTGCCTGTGTGTGTCTTTGGAGGTATGAGAGTAACCACCACAAAAACTAAAGCTGTACATTGAAACAAATGTTGCTTTTGGGGTGTAATAATTGGCATAAGGCAGGGGACTGTTACTTTTCACAAAACACCTCTTTGGTCATTTGATTTTATTTCACCAAAAGTCAGTATT
>PVJO010031203.1:0-14591 GCA_004026905.1 Hystrix cristata
GCGTCCCACATGTTATCTCCTTTAATCATCATATTCTACAAAGTAGGTGTTGCTGTCATATTTTTACAGATGAGGAAACTGCTGAGAATCCGCAGTTGTTGCATGAGGCCACCTCTTCTCTGAGGAAGCAGCAGGGGCAGAGGAGGGATCTGGGCCTGTTCTCCCTCAATGCTTCTCCAGGAGGAGGAGCAGATACCATCATCCCACTTCCCCAGTGAGTTCAGCGCCGAGCTATGGGAGTCCAGTTCTGTCCAGTGGAAGTGGAAGGGGAACTGGCCACAGTGGCCTTGCTCTAGCAGGGCCCCCTGCCCCCTTAGCCTTGGAGCCTCTGGGGTGGGGAGTTCCCCAAAGCTGCCCCTGACTCTGCACTCTTCCTCCCTCCTGGGACTTGCTGGCCAGATGCCCAGGCTCCGCTGGTAGAGAACTGACACATTTCCTAAAATAGGAAGTCTCGGCACCCGCCCATTCTCTCCTTTGGCCGAGTTAGGTGGGGCCTCTTTAGTATAAATCTCTCTTGATGGGTTTGTTTTGGTAGAAGAAACTTTGACATGAAAGAGTGTGACTTTTGGATCTCTTTGGCCTGAGAGCCAGTTTGCTGGCCTTGGAATTTGCAGCCTGGGGGTTAAATGGCATAATGGGGTGGGTTGGGGGTTGGACAAGAGGAGTCTGTGCTCTTACTTCCTGTTTAAAAGGAAAAAGAGAAGCCCCAGGTACCTCACTACTACTCAGTTCAGCTCCTTCCATTGCTGCAGCCCCGGAGGCAGGAGCTCTGAGCTTGGCAGTAAAAAGCCCAATTCACATTCAGGTTACATCATTTTTCAGTCCAGAGGCCTGAAGCAAATCTTTCTCAGACATGGTTTTCTCACCTGTGCGATGGATGTGACAGTCCCTGTCCTGCCTACTCACAGGGCTCTAGTCCAGCCCATCAGAGGGACCTTTCTAGGCATCAGGTGCTGGGTAAAGATGTCATTATACTTCTCAAACTGATAAGGGATACATACGCTTTTGTTTGCTCAGAGATAACACATCCAGGTGGGGCCTGGAACAGAAAAGGGGAGTTCCAGCCCACCTGTCCACTCTGTTTGTTGGCCTCTTCCCTCGCTACTGCCTCTATCTCGCACTGAGCCTAAGAATAATCATGCACCTCGCCGGACCTCCTCCATCTGCTGTGGGGGTTTTACGTGCCTGCCTCAATTCACTGTTCTAGCATATGGGTTTTTTTCCCCCTACAATTGTTGATCTGGAGTTGAGTTTCACCTAATGGAGAAGAACTTCTCACGTTTGCTTATATGGGTATGGGTTTGGTTTCATTGCTTTTTCTTTCTGTTTTTGTGGTGCTAGGGATCAAGCTTCAGGCCTCACATATGCTAAGCATGCACTCTCTCTAGGAGGTGAGCTACATTCCCAGCTTGTTTAATTTCTTAATCTTGTTTTGTTTTTATTGTTCAGAACTCACTTGAAAAAAACAAAAGAAAAAGAAAAAGCAAACAGAACTCATCTGATGTAGTTTTCCAGATTTACCTGTGATGGGAGGGAAGCCATAGTAAGAACAGTGAGATTGTAGCTTCCCCCTCCTCGTGTGTAATTTTGCCTTAAAAAGTGGTGCACAACTGACAGACCTGTTCTCACAACTGAATTTGTGCTTCTACCATGTCCATTCTTTATTGCCTTCCACAGGGAAGAGTTTGGTGGGATGTGGACAGAGTCATAAACACGGCCTCATTGCTCCGGCTGACAGCAATGGGAATAATCTGGAGGACATAGTTGCCACATCCTTTATCCCTCCTCACTAGACTAGGCACTAGCATGGGGAAGGCTTACCAGAGGGACTCTGCTCTTCTCTTAACATGGTGGGTGGTTTTGGTATT
Source organism: Hystrix cristata (assembly GCA_004026905.1). Taxonomy (NCBI): domain Eukaryota; kingdom Metazoa; phylum Chordata; class Mammalia; order Rodentia; family Hystricidae; genus Hystrix; species Hystrix cristata. The sequence continues at coordinate 1,869 of PVJO010031203.1, forward strand.
TTGAGGAGGACAGACAAAGAGATCATGTAGGAGACAAGAGGCAAAGGCAGAATGACTAAAACTGGAGGTGTGCCAGGACCCTTGTCAAACCAGAAGCAGAATTTTGCGCAGAGCCAAAACCAGTGTCCTTACTACCAGATACAAAAAAGAAAAAAACAGATAAAGATAAAGTCCCTGTGCTTGAGGAGCTCAAAATCACCAAAGATTAAAACAATCCCCAGAGCACGACAGAGTATTATAATTGGCAATTATTACAAAACAACCGTGTATGTGACTGGCTGTGAGGGTGGCACTTTAACTGGCTTCCCTTTGGTCTTCTGAACTGGCAGAGGTACGTGGATTAATAATCTTCTTGTCTACCTGAAAACCTAGTATTTGTATACGATGTGATAGGTTCTGGGTAGGGATCAGTGTGTCACAATAAGTGATTCCACAGCTTCTACATAGGGGTGTCCTTGCTGGGGAGTAGGAGAACTATCTTAAAGGCCAAAATGTGCTGCCTGATGGGGCAGAAACGTGGACTTTCAATCAGGGTCAGGGCAAATAAACCTTGTCCAAGGGCGTCGCTCTGGACTAACCACATCCTAACCTCAGCTGCTACACCTGTTCTGTTCCTTTGTTCCTGCCTTTGAATGTGAATCATCAACCTAGATTATACTTCTATCCATCTCTCATGTATCTGTGTCTGACTTGGAAAGATCCTTTCTATCACTCTTTTCTCACCTTGGCCAGCCTCCTTGTTTCGGTTCTGTCAAATTGCTTCGGCCCAGGTGGTGCATATGGGGTTTCCGTCTAATGGAAGAGACAAGACGTAGACATACCTCAGTGCCTTGAGAAAAAAAAAAAAAAAAGAAAAAAAAGAAACCATGTTAATTGTTAAGTGATCAAGGTTCTGTAAAATCTCCAAGGACTTGATTTTGGTCCTGAGAGACAGTCAGGAATGGCATAAATGGAAAGAGCAGGGAATGAGTGCATTCTTGGCAGAAGGCAAGGCTTCAGCAAGGCAAAGGCTCAGAGAGGGAATGTGCTTAATGAATTCAGGGAGCAACGGGTAGATTGGTTTGCTAAAAATATTTATCAAGCGTCTTCCACGTGTGAAGTACATAGTAGATACAAAGCAAGGGCAATGAGTAATCTTTGACTTCAGTAATTCTTTGGACTCTAAAATGCCCCCAACAAATCAGAAAAACCTGGGAGAACTGTAAGGCAGAAAGCTGGAGGCAAGAATCGTGGGTGCTGGAAAAGCATCAGGTCCCTCAGCACAGAGATTCGGATGACTATGAAATGTGTGGTCAGGACATAATCTTAGTAAAGCTGCAGATTATGTTTAAAGCAAACATTTATAAAGAGGATTGGCATGAGGAATGTGCAGAGAGAGTGAGCAGTTCTGTGTTGCAGAGCTTCCCGATTGCTGCAGTTAGAAACAGCCAGCAAATGTGGAAAGAAAAGAAATCAGGGGTCAAGCATAAATATATTTGAATAGCAATCCCTCCAGCCTGGGGCTGATGTTCCCAATATTGTTATGTTGCTGTTGCCTTGGTGACCCTAACAGCAAAGTCTGACAGGCCCAGGGAAACCTTCCCAGGTTGGTAGATTCTTTGGCTTTTTGAACCTGTCCCAAAAAGTTGCTTGGTTTCCTCTCCCTGAGTACAGAGGAATGTCCATGATCCCCGAAATAAAATAACACTTGACAGGGCTCTGTGTCATTTTAGCAATAAAAATTACTAATGAGGCAGGTAATCTTTGTCCTCTCATTTTCTCTCCTGAGCATGTCCTCCATACAACTAAGTTCTAATGACGTCTGTAAAAAGGAATTTAATTGATGTATATGTCATCAGTGAAGGTACACTTTTTTTAAACAGCTAAAGGCTGGGAATGTGGCAGAGTAAAGCACTTACCTAGCAGACACAAGGCCCTGGGTTTGATCCTCAGTACCTCTAAAACAAACAGACCAACAAACACACACACAAAAACCCGGCCAGATATAAAATAAAAGAGCATAGGAGTGTTAACAATGAACATTCATTCAAAAGGTGTTTTTGTCCTTACTATGTTCAAATTACTCTGCTAGGCACAAAACTAAGCGCCCACTTACAGAACCCCACTTGAACTAGCCTCCTAAATGCTCACGCTCTGGACACTATCCAGCTAAATGAACAAGGAATTCCAGATTCATTCCCAAGGGACTCTGTGGGGCTACCAAGTTTTGGAAGAAATGACCCTTGTCCAGACTGTGCCTGGTATGCAAGAGGCATTGGACCAAGAGAAGTGGAAGAAAAATTTGTGAAATGGAGAACACAATCCAGTGTGGAGTCGGGCAAGGGGATGGACACTGGCTTACCTCTGATGAAGCTGGTCTCTTTATACGAGTAGGGGACCTAGGGCTCTAGGAACCTCATTTGAAAGAACCTGCTGAGTAGAAAAGTGAGCTCCCAAGAATTGGCCCAGGTGATGCAGGAGCCAGGACTGACGGGTGGACAAATGCCTGGAGTGGACGCCATCCCCCTAGGGCAGGGTGGGCCACTGGCAGTAGGGTTCAGAAGGCCTTGCGGAGGAAGGTACCCTGTGGGATGCAGTCCTTTTGTGCTCCTGCTCACTCATGTGCAAGACACATGCAACAAAGTGACGCGAGCATGACACAGGATGATGTGAGCCTGTGCTGTGGGAGCCCAGCCTCGAGTATGGCAAGTTCACTTCCACATTGCCAAAAACAGGGCTCTTCATTACCAGCTAACTTCTCCCTTCTCTTCCTTCATTTTTTTCTCCTTACCTTCTTCCTCTTCCTTCTTCAAACTGCGGTTTCTACCAATATGAATCACTTCTTAAAACAGTTCCAGGTCACAAAGAGTGGAGACCACGTCGCCCTGGGTTATTCTGGGAGGTTCCTCTGACTCACTCAGAGAATTAGTTGATCTTCTGTACCTCAGTTTCTCTTATACATGAACACAGGACGATACTTGCCTGCTGCAGGTCACAAAGCTGTGAGAAACTCACTTTAAAAGAATAAACAATATTTATATACTCTTAATACCTTTGAGAAGGCACAGAACATTTTCTATGAAGTAACCACATAGTGGCCTGAAAAAACTTTCTTTCCTACTGAAGCCCATGTTATTGTCTGTGCCAATATTTCTTTTCTACTTCTAATCATGCCTGCATAGTAATTGATCACATATGATAAGTTATTAGTAACTAATAATAATAGCTACTATTTACTGAGCAATTCCTATGGACCAATCACTGTGCTAATTGTTACATTATTTTGAATTCTTAAAACAGATACAAAAAAGATGAGTGTTCCTGTTTTATTCTTGTGGAAATTGAGATTCAGAGAGGTGAAGGTATGGGGAGCTCAGCTCACAAGTGTGCAGAGCCAAGACTGTAAGTCAGGTCCACCTGGCTCCAGAATTACACTTTTTCTGCTCAACTCCACGGGCTCCTGGCCACTTAGCTTTCTGAGGGCATAGGAGTGGAATCTGCCCAGAGAAGGCAGCTCCTAGCAGAAAAGTTGACTGCAGAGTGCTGGGTGCAGAGCACAAGTGTTGGCAGTACCAACACTCAACGCAAGGTGTGCTTTGACTGGTTGTGGTGGGCGTACCACAGTGTCCTTTATGTCCTTTTCTCTGCCTTTGGCTAAAGTGCTGTGTGAAAATGAACCCATCTTTTTTTGTAAAAAAACCAAAACAAACAAAAAAACAAAAAAACCTGCATGTAGCTGGTTCACAGTGCTGTGGAGGACAACGAAGCTTAGAAAAGGAAAGGAAAAAAAAAAAAGAGAGAAAGGGAAAGGATTTGTGGAGGGCAGACTCATCACATAGCCAGGTCTCTCTTGCACTTTGAGGATGTGGCAAGACCCTTTCATCCCCATCTGACTAATGTGCTTATTCGGAAGAGTAGTAAAGGGAAGTGGTCTTGCAGGGCGCTGCAGACTATCTTGTAACTTACCTGGAAGCTGTTAACTTTGCCCTAGTTTATTTTATTGCATGCATACTTACACTTTTTGTGATGCTTTCAGTCAATAGGTGTGGTTGCTGATGAGTTGAAACCTGTCCTAATTATGCGCTGAAGCCAGATTCAGGAGTGTTATTACTTGCCTCACCATAGCAGCGTGCAAAACAGTTTCCATGGCTCTCAGCACAGCCAGGCTCGCATTGCTGTACATCTGCTCCTGAAATCGGTTTGCCATTTGAAAATGCAAGCATTTGGCTCTGGCAAATGGAGCCCTGACATAATTATGCTAGTGTTCGGTGTCCTCTAAATGTCATTGCCTAGAGATCAGTATTGATTTTGTTAGCTCTTTCAGCTGCTGGACTGTCAGCAAACCCTTCAGAGGATCATAGCCTTTGATACCCCGGGGGAGGAGCTGCTGCTTTTATTGATGTATTGCCAGGACCAGCATCTCCCAGGGCCTGTCATTAGCTCTTCAGAAGACTTTTTGTATATAACATCCAAAATCCTTGTGAAATTCTGCATTATGTAATCACCACCAATATTGCAGATGTAGGACTGTTCATGCTAATTACTACCTTGATAGTCATTTAGGCAACAATGTACAGTAAGGCAGAAGTTTAGAGCTCTTCTTACTTTCAATTTTCTAGCCTTCTCAGGGAATAATGTATTACAATATATATATATATATTTGGTTTTTATTATGGTCTTGGTGATCAAACCGAGAGCCATGCACACACTAGGCAAGTACTCTACCACTGAGTGACATCCTCAGCACTAAATAATATGATTTCTAGTATTTAAAACATCCTTGGAAGTAAAAAAATAAAACTTTTGTGATAAAGCTCTAGTTTCTTAAGTGTTACATAATAATTTTTATTTTAATAACTCGGAACAATTAATATCAGAGATTATACAATACAGTACGGCTGTAGTTCAGCAATACTCTCTCAAAGCAGTTGAGTTACATGGGGCTGCCCTTTGTTCCCTTTACTAACTGTTCCCGAAGAGCTGTACCATCATGAGCTGGGGCCTTTCACAACCTGCATTTTTGTCTCTCCCTGTTGCCATGTGTTCCATTGCTTCTAATCCGTAGTCTTATTTTTCACACAGTAGGAGAAAGGACTTGGAGATCGCTCTTCTTTCCTTGAGAGGGTAAGCACGTGGGCCCAGTTGCTGGAGATTCTTGTTTACTCTGGAACTCACAGCTTTGGTGTACGTGATGGAGGATGGGGGAGATGGAGCCTCCAGGGTGAGCAGAGGTGCTATTTGGGCAAACACATTTCAGCCTATGTAAGAATCTTACCGGCTACAAACTCATTGTATGTATGATACAATGTCTGGTCTGCCTTTGATAGAAGCCACTGCTCAGACTTGCATTTTATCCATGTAGTTGGGTGCTTAGCAGAGAGACCCATCTTCCCCCTCCAGTCTGCAGAAGGAAATGTAACCTGTTTTACCTGGGTGGGCAGGAGATACCAACATGGTACCATAGCAAAGAATTTGCCATCCCGAAGTTAAATCTCTGAACATCCTTTAGAAACCCTCGTGACTGAGGTAGTTTCTTGTTTAATGCCTATCCTCCACAATAGACAGTGAATTTCAAGAAACTGGGGACTGTGTGTCCGCTCACTTTACCCCGGTTCCAGCAAAGTGCCTAACACACACTAGGAACTCAGGGAACAAGTGTTAGATTAATCTGAACAGCTCTGCAAAAGAATTAGAGGGCAGAGCAATTATTTGGACTAGGTGTTGAGTCGGAAGTAAATTTTTTAGGATGATAAAATTTGTGTTCTCCCCTGCAAGGCTGCTTGGAAAGTGCACCGTCTTTCTGGGTTTTGGTCTGTGATTACAGTCCAGTTAGCAAGCATCTACCGGATGGGGCAGTGGTGCGGTGTGAGATGCACTGTGAGATGTTGCTCTTTTGAACAAGTTTATACTCTAGGTAGGGAGCCAACAGCAACAGTGTATTGGTAATATATTAAATATTCGTAAGTCTCATGAGATTCAGAGAGGATGGGAAGATGGGTGGAGAGCTAAGACTAGAAACCTCCACAGTGGGTGCTTAGAAATCTGGGTGACATAGCATCTTACTTCCTGCTTGTTTTCAGAGGACAGAGTATTTTGTACAGAAATCCCAGATCATTTCTTCTTGTTTATACTGAAGCTTTTCTACCCTAATCTTTGGTGAGCTAGCTGCAGACTGGATGAAATAGGAACTTGGCGTCCTTCACTTCTTATCCTGTCCTATTTTTCCATGTCATTGTTTCCTCTTCTAGCCCTAATATATTAGTTTTCTTTATATGCTCTTCTTCATGTTTTTAATTCTCAGCCCTTTATTCTTTTTCTCTCGCGCATCTGAACAGGCAGTACCCAGGTAGGAGCCTGTTCCTTCCACTCACTTTTTCCTACAAAGATCCTTCTGTGGCCCTTCATTTCTGGGCTTTGCTTTGCATTTTCCAAGATGAGATGAATTATTTGATAATGCATGTATTTTCTTGTCAAACATTTACCCTCTTTGGTGGAAGGGCTATGAGAGGTACAACAGAAAGGCAATGTAATGAAGATTCACCTTAGCAGAACAGAACTTACCTTTTTCTAAGAATTTCCTGAGACTTTCTGAGAAAAAAGATAAAAAAACTTTGAGTTATGAGGTGCTGCAACCCGCACAGCTGAGCTGAACAGGGCAGAGGAGTGGTGGGGGATGAATGAAGAGACTCACCCAGGACAGCAGGGATCAGGTGGAGCCATCAGCCTGATGAGCAGAATGGCTGCCCTGCAAGGCACAATCTTTATGTATAGGCTTCGGCAGAACACAGGTGCGCTAAGTTATTTGTATCAAGAACTAGATAGGTACAGAATAAACTTTTGACCCGGAGCCCTGCCAGCCAGGCCTGTTACTCTGCAAACACAATACAAGCAAGCTTTCTTGCCTTAGGACCTTGTCAACTAAGGCTGCAGGTGAGGAGCGAAGGATCATTTCCTTAAAAAATGCTCCCTATCTAGCAGGTGAAAGTGAACTGGGGAAATGAGAGTGCACCTGGGGTAGCCCCGGAGTCTTTCTGTGACGGTCCGCAGGTGGGCGCAGAGTGGTTGGCTCCTGACAAGGAGGAGCCCTAGGACTGTGGAAGTTCCTTTGTTTTCATAGTTAAACATAAGGAGGAGAGACAATGATCATCCTGATACCCTGGTGGAGAAGGAACTTATTGAGGGGTAGAAGAAAGGTTGTAGTCCTCCTCATCCTAAATTTGTTTAACTGAGGGGTTAAAATAGATCTTGAAAAGTCAGGGTTTTTAAATAAAGAGATTAGCTGCTTCTCCAGCTTCCTCATGCTGAGAGTATTACACTCCTCCAAGCCCTGGTACCAAGGAGGATTCAACATTCTTTGAATCCCTCTGGGCTGAAACCTGGCTAAATCTGCATATGAGTATTTCCTTTTGTTCATTCCTTCTATACATTGAAGCACTTTTGTACATAAGGGGCGCAGACTAACTGACCTCCCAATTTGGCCAAATCATAACATTCTGTGGGCTTTTCTCATACTCTTGAAGGCAGGGCAAACACGTCCAGATAGCCCAGATTCAAGCCTGGCCAGCACATGGACACTAGGTTGGTGGGGTAAGACATTGGAAGGCATCATTCAATACCCCCTTGTCTAGTCCTAGTTCTGGGAATGCCTCACCCATCTACGGACAGAGCCATAAATGTCAGTTTTACTTTAGAGATGAAAGAAATCACCATTGGAACTGTCATTACTGTGAAGAGAACGAAAAAAAAACTGTAAGAAAAGAGACATGGTGAGCAACAGGCCAGATGGAAGCAGGACCCTGGTCTCTTGCTGTCAGCAGCAGGGGCTTCTTCTGGTCCTCTCTCAGTAGTGGTAGCAACAAAGAGTTTCAGGGGAGGACCAATTCTCTTGAGCAGTGGAATCATGGAGCGTGTTTGGAAATGGTGAGGACTGAGTGGGGTGCTTGGACTCCCAAAAATACCACTGGGTGGAGATCAGGAACCAAAGATAAAGATATTGTAGTTTTGCCCTTAATGCATCCCCCTTTGATGTATGTAGAAGGCAAAGATCAGGTAAAGAAAAACAAACTGTGGTCCTTGCTCTCAGAGAGAATCATGCAGTGATGGGTGGTAAGGGCTTTTGACACAGACATACAACACAGGGTGATGGGTAGGTAGAGAAAATGTTGAAGGTGAGCTGAAAGCGGCCACTTCAGTGACCAAATGGGAGGAGTAACCTTAATGTGATTGATGGTGTTTGTTTCCTCTTTGTGATTTACGCCTCTCAGTAATGCTGATGAGGAGATAAGGGCTGTACTTCCCTCATCCATTCTAACCAGATACAATTTTAGTTCAAAGGGAGCAATTTTTTTTTTTTTTCACGCAGGCAGACGCTGATGGCATCAGGAAGTTAAGCAGCAGAGTTGAGGTAAAAGCCAGTTTCCCAAAGGGGATGGTTCCATGCCCTCTGCTCAGGACGCTCACTCCATACAGCTGGCTTTGGCGTAGGTAGTGCAGGACCACTAGGGCCAGTGATGATGACGCTCACACACTCAGGTGCAAGTTTCTTCTTCATCCTTGTGGTGAATCTGCAGCCCACAGGAGTTAAAATCTTACACAAATTCACAATTGCCAAGAACAAGAACCTAGGTCCTTCTGTAATGGTCTCATTTCTCTGTAGTACGTCCTAGTACGGTGGTGGCAAACCTATGGCATGCATGTCGCAGGGGGCTGTTTATATCACTGAAAGCTCTAAAAAGTTCGCCATCACTGGCCTAGGGTGTGATACTGGCTCTTGGCTCCAGAAGTCCCTTATTAAAAGACAAAATGGAGTCATGAGTTAAGCTCCAATCATTAGCGTGGATAGTGAGATCTTTCTTTTACATCAACCATCAGTAGAATAGAATTTAAGACTAACTTGCTCCCCTCCCTACTACTGGTGAAAACCAGCCCCTTCTTTCCTCCCTCTACCCAACCCTAATGCAGATACCTACCTTGGTCAGAAAAGCATTTTTGCTAAAGATTTGCCTAGAAGGAGACAGTATTGAATCTCTTGTTTGGGGTAAGGACCATGTGAGGATTTGTTAGACAAAGCAGATTTTGAGGACTTCCCTGAGTTTTTCTAGTTGTATTTTCCATAGTGGAAATAAAACTCAAGATGCTTCAGAATAAATCTCATAACCACTCATTCCCTCTTTTTATCTAGATCAAGATGGCAGAGGGAAAAACCCTGAACCATTCCTTCTGCCGGACATTAGGACCATTGATGACTAAAATGATACGTATTTTAGAAAAAGCGATGTGAAGAAAATGCATTTTTTTGTGTTAATAACTCTGTTCTAGATCTTGATAAATGGCCTAAGAATTTTATTTTTTTTTAATTTTAATGGTACATTTTAGATGTACATAGTGATAATATTCATCATAGGGGATTTGTACCTGTACATGATTTATCTTGCTGCTTCTTTTTTCCCCATTCTCCTCCCTCCCTTCACTCCCTCCTCCCTCCTTATTTATAAAAGCTTTGTTTCCATTTCTTTCCTTCTATTCCTTATTTCTCTTGTCCTTCTGGTTCTTTCCCCCTCCCCCTCCCTTGTTCCCCTTCCCATTTGAACACTTTCTTCCCTTTCCCAATATAATACATTTTAGTCTTTATTTATACTTTCAGTTTCTCACACCAGAGAAACAATGCAGTATTTAAACATGTGTGTCAGATTTATTTCACTTAAGAGCATGGTCTCAAGATGCATCCATTTACCTCAAAATATCTTGAACTTATCGTTCTTTATGCAGAGTAGTACTCCATTGTATAAAAAAACCCACATTTTCTTTATCCATTCATCAGTTGATGGGCATTTGGGCTGTTTCCAAGATTTACCTGTTACAAACTGTGCCACTATAAACATGGGTGTTCTTGTATCACTGTGGTATGATGCTTTTAATTCTCTTGGAAAGATACCAAGAAGAAGAATAGCCAGGTCAAATAGAACCTCTAGTTCTAGTTCCCGGAGGAGTCTCCACACTGATTTCCATAGTGGTTGCCCCCGTCTACATTCCCACCAACAGTGGAGAAGGGTACCTTTTTCTCCACAGCCCTCCAGCATTTGTTATTGACTGATTGGTTGATAATAGCTATTATTTCTTGACATGGAATCTCAGTGTTGTTTTATTCAGTGTTGTTTTAATTTGCATCTCTTGAATGACCAGTGATGTTGAACATTTTTTCGTATGTTTATTTGCTGTTTCTACTTCTTTATCTGGGAAGTGTCTATTCATTTCAGCTGCCCACTTTTGGATTGGGTCTTTAAATTTGGGGGGGGTCTTTAAATTTGGGGGTCTGATTTTTGAGTTCTTTATATATTTGAGATGTTAGTCCTTTGTCAGAGGAATAACAGGCAAAATTTTTTCCCCACCCTGTGGATTGTCCCTTCGTTCTGTTGGTAGTTTCTTTTGACATGAAAAAGCTTTTTAATAAGATTAGATCTCAGTTGTTGATTCTTTGTGATATTTCCTGGGCATTTGGGGTTTTGTTGATAAAGTCTTTGCTACATCTGTATCTTCAAGAGTTCTACCTATTCTATCTTCCAGCAGATTTAGTGTTTCTGTTTAAATATTTAGATCTTTGATCCACTTTGCTTTTATCTTAGTGCCTGGGGAAAAATACGGGTCTAGTTTTAATCTTCAGCATGTAGAGAACCCAGCACCATTCATTAAAGAGGCTATCTTTCTTCCATGAGGTTGTTTGGCCCTTTTGCCAAACATAAGCTGACTGAGAGTGTTTGAACTTGTTTCTGCATCTTCTAATCTGTTCCATTGGTCTTCAAGTCTGATTTTTTTTTGCCAGTACCATGCTGTTTTTATCACTGTAGTTTTGTAATGTAATTTCAGGCCAGGGATTGCGATGGCCCCTGCTTTGCTTTTGTTGCCCAGAATTGCTTTGGCTATTCTAGGTTTCTTTTGGCTCCAAATGCATTTTAGGATTGTTTTCTGTAATTCTGTGAGGTATGCTATTGGTATTTTAATTGGGGATTGCATTAAATCTGTATAACAGTTTTGGGAGTATGGCCATTTTCACTATTTTGGTCCTTCCTACCCAGGAGCAAGGGATATCTTTCCATTTTCTGATATCTTCTTCAATCTCCTTTTTCAAAATACTGTAATTTTTGATGTAAAGATCTTTTACTTCCTTTGTTAGATTGATTCCTAGGTACTTCATTTTTTTTGGATGCTATTGTGAAAGGTGTTGTTTGCCTAATTTCTCTCTCAGTAAGTCTGTTGTTTGTGTACAGGAATGCTATTGACTTCTGAGTGTTGACTTTGTATCCAGCTACGCTGCTGAATTTGGTTATTAAATCCAGAAGTCTTTTGGTGGAGTTTTGGGGGTCTTCTATATAGAGCACCATGTCATCTGCAAATAGTGATAATTTAACTTCTTCCTTGCCTATACTTATTTCTTTTATTTCTTTCTCTTGTCTAATTGCTTTGGCTAATGTTTCCAGAACTATATTGAATAAGAGTGGTGAGAGTGGACATCCTTGTCTTGTTCCAGATTTTAGAGTGAAAGCTTTTAGTTTTTGACCATTTAGTATGATGTTGGCTGTTGATTTGTCCTAGATGGCTTTTATCAGATTTAGATAAAGACCATTTATTCCAATTTTCTGCAGGGTTTTATCATGAATGGGTGTTGGACCTTGTCAAATGTTTTTTCTGCATCTATTGAGACGATCATATAGCTTTTGTCCTTGGCTCTGTTAATATGGTGTATCACACTTATTGATTTGCATATATTGAGCCATCTCTGCATCCCTGGGATGAATCCTACTTGGTCATAGTGTATAATCTTCTTGATGATTGGTTGCATTCTGTTTGCCAGTATCTTATTGAGGATTTTTGCATCTATGTTCATTAATGAGATTGGCCTGTAATTGTCTTTTTTCGCTGGATCCGTCTCTGGTTTTGGTATGCTTGCTTCCAGGAATGACTTTGGGAGTATTGCTTCCCTTTTAATTTCATTAAAGAGTTTGAGAAGTAGAGGCATTAAATCTTCTCTAAATTTCTTGCAGGATTCAGCAGTGAATCCATCAGGGCTTGGGCTTTTCTTTGTTGGTAGGTTTTCAATTACTTCTTCAATTTCAGTGGTTGATATTGGCTTATTTAGAGTTTTTATATCTGCTTGATCCAGTTTTGGTAATTCATATGTATCTAGGATTTTGTGTGTGTGTGTGTGTGTGTATGTGTGTGTGTGTGTGTGTGTGTGTGTGTGTGTGTATCTAGGAATTTGTCTGGCCTGATAATTTTAAAAACTTTTGTTGTTCCTTTGTTCATCTCTCCCAGTCCCCACTGGCACCTCAATGCTTTGATCAGATCTCACTACCTGTTTTAGTTACTTTTCTCTCGTTGTTGGGACAGAATACTCGACACCCAAAGTTAGGGGAAGAAAGGTTTATTAGCTCACAGTCTGCAGAGGTTTCAGTCTATAGCCCGCTGGGTCCGAGGCAGGGCAGCATGGCAGAGGCAGGGCGGGCCGGGCGGCCAACCAACCAGCAGACCGGCAGCAAAGCAAAGTGAGGAATTGCAAGGAATGTATGCAAATAAGCAATGCAAACAAGCAGCTAGTTAGCTTCTTCCTGTATCTTTTATCTAGGCTACCTGCCCCCAGGGCGGCCAGCACTCCCACCCCCAATCTCAGTCTCACATCCTTGATCCCAGCAGAACCATGCCAAACCGATCAATGGATCAATTTAGTAATCACACACTCTAGATCCAGCT
>PVJO010031204.1:0-14594 GCA_004026905.1 Hystrix cristata
TCCATCAAGGACCTCTCTTCTGGAAAGAGCATAAAAAATAACTTTTCCCAGTAGACACTGAAATTTATTCCTGGCATGAGAAAAAATCTGCAGTAGATTATGTGCAGACATTTTAGTGATATTAACATGGTTAGAAATAATCAAAAGGCATATGAGCAGATCAAGATATGTAATTTCCATTTCAAATTTAATGGACTTAATAGAGGAGACTCACTAAACAATAGCAAAAGTTGTGCATATGTGGGCTGACTATAGACTCTTTGTAGCAGCTGGAAAATTAAAAAGAGAAGCCAGCAGATGAATCAAGTTCCATGACTATACTTGTTAGGAAGGACTGACAGAGGAGAAGCCGGGAGAAAAGGTTTGGTATCAACCTTAAAATAACTATCACTACTAAAAACTTCCAACTCCATGACAAAGCAGCCTATTGAAATTCTGCCACTCCATGCCAAGTTTTGAGTAATATCCCTTTTAACCTTCTCAGGACTGATGGATCAACGTGGCGATCTCTGGGGATAAATGCTTGGAAGTTGTGAGAAATAGTTTCACCTTGCATACAATGGCAATCCCAGGAGATCTACTCAGGTGTAGTGCAGTAAATCATAGCATCCTACCATCACTGGCGGAATTTATAATGGTAGCTCTCCTACTCCAATTGAGTAACTTCCTTCTTTTTTATTATTTGGGAAGATTGTATTAGAAAGATGTCAAGATTCGAATATTCAGCTGATTTAAGAGTTTATGGAATAAGTCACCAGGAAAGAAAAGATGATTGAAGATTAATGCACTATTTTTGATAAGTTGCTGCTATAAAACCTCACCCCAAACCAAACTAGGGCAGTGGAATAAGAAAATGAGAAGTATTCAAAATTCAGTCCATAACAGAGTCTTTGAGACATTAGTTTTCTCAGACCCCATTCTCATCCTAAAATGACAAGAACTGATAGGCCTAAAAACTGCCCTTATTGTTACAGACTGCTTAACCCAACCTATTAAATTATCTGTATGGTCTATTTGTATTATTAAGATTTTTCAGGACTATATGAAAAAAAAAATCTTATCTCTGTTCACTTACTAGCCCCTTTCTTTTCCAGTGCAACAAATAAAAATTTCAGTGTTTTAAATATAAATATGAACCTCATTTGTAAATCAGATAAAGGTCACTTTTAGTAAAAAACCCAAGATTCTTTTTTGTGCATGGGTTAGAGTTCAGGGGTAAGTCTGGCTGGTTCTTTCTCTAAAGGTCACACAATGCTCAGACTCAGAAGAAGCAGAGCCCAAGCTCATACAAAGCATTGCCAAATTCAGTTCCTGGAAGTTGCAGGACTGAAATTCCTTGGTGGCTGTCAGCTAGGACCCACTTTGTCCCTGAAGGCTGCCCACATTCCCTCTCATGCTTCCCTGAAGCATCCACCAGCAATGGTGGGTGTGGTCCCTCTGATACTTCAAGTCTCTCTGACTTGCTCTCTGCAGCACCTCTCCAGCTCCAGAGCTCATGGGAATATATCAAAACCACCTAGATAGTCTAGGACAATTTTCTTCTGTTGAGAACCATAATTACATCTGCAAAGTCCTTTTTTTTTTTTTTTGCTATGTTACATAATGTATTTACTAGTGTCCACAAGTCCCTGGGATTAGAGAATGGATACTTTTACAGGATCATTCTTCCTGTGCTCTGACCACAGGCATTCACATCATTCCCAAATATTAATTACACTCCCTTCCCCCCAAGGTCTCATCGCCTTACAGTATCAATTCAGCATCTAATTGGTCATCTAAATCTCATCAGATGCAAAGTCTCAAATATCATGAGCCAGGTGGTTTTGTCAGGCTACTTTCCTGCAGTAGAATTTTGGAGTCCTAAAGTCTTCTTTCATTTCATGTTCTCTCTGTCCTTTTCACTGCAATCCAGGAGAATTTTGTTGATCTGGGAGAAAAAACAAGAGAGAGAGAGAGAGAGGGGAGGAGAGAGAGAGAAGAAAGAATGAAAGAAAGAATGAGAGAAAGAGTGAGAGAGAGAGAGAAAGAAAGAGAAGGAAAGAAGGAAAGAAAGAAAGAAAGAAAGAAAGAGCGAGAGAAGAAAAACAGAAACAAAACCCTCTCAAGACCTCCTCAACAAGAAATAAACTCAAGTTCTTGAATCTTTCTGAGTTAATACCTTTCCAGCATAATAATATTTTGGCTTCTGTATCTATGATTGAAAACAACATCATTGTGTTTCCTATGGGCTCTTTGGTTTTAATAAAAAGATCTGTGAAGCACCTCTTATTTTAGTCAGTTCTCTGTTGCTCTAGCAGAATACTTGACACTACAAGCTTACGTGGCTCCTGCTTCTGGAAGCTGGGATGTCCAAGAGCCTTGTGTCAGCACCATGAGGGCCCTCCTGTTGGGTCAGGGCATGGTGGAGGGCATCACGTGATGACAAAGAGCAGGGGTGCCAAGAAGCTTGCTTTTGTAACAAATCCAATCCCGTGATAACTCTCTAGACTGCTAATCCATTAATCCAAGAATAGATTAACCCAATCACCTCCCAAAGGCCTTACTCATTATATCATTAACATGTGATTTTAGGGATTAAGTTTCAAAAAAAATAAAATCTGAAGGACACATTAAAATCATAGCATACCATTAATCTCTTTGAAGAGCCTTTGTGAGCCTGGGTACTCTGGCATTTTGGTGTCCCTGAGATTTGAGGAAAAAATGGCACAGCCTCATGCTTAGCTTTTCACGGGGCCCGGAAATTAGGTCATGGATGTATTTGGGGGCTATCCCACCTACCGTGATCTGTCATGCCATTTACTCAATTTCAGAACAATTTAATCATTTGCCCCTTTCAATAGAAAACAATAATAATACTTTTCAATCTTTATCCAACCTCAAGATGAGAAGGATAAAACAGAAAATCAAAATCAGAGTAATTAAATCCTCATTTAAGGAAGAAACCGGCAGGTCTGAACAGGATGATGCATGCAAAACTGGCACCATAATCCTGTGGGGGTGTGTTCAGACTCCAGATTTAAGATTCTCGATTTGACTGGCTTAGCCTTATTCTCTGGGTGTACAGAATTGAGAATTTATTTTATTTTATTTTTTTTGGCCTGAGACAGGATCTAATTATGTCGTTCAACTGAACTTTGAACTCATGATGTAGCCGGGGCTGGCCTTGAACTTGAACACACAGAGATTCCCCCCACCTCAGCCTCTCAAGTGCTGGAATTATAGGCACGCACCACCAGACTGGTGAGAATTTACATTTTTAAAATTATCTTCATAAAATTCTGATGTCTTGCAAAGAAAATAAAAATAGTTAACAAAAATCGTTTGATGAACTGAAATGTTGCACCAGAAAACACTGAAAAGTTTGAATGCAATAAAATTAAAAACTATTCCTTTGTGAAAAACACCATACAGAGGATGAAAAGACAAACCACAGACTGGGAGAAAGTGTTGCAAATCCATATCCAATAAGGGAACTGTGTACAAAATAAATAAAAACTGAAAATTCAACCGTATGAAAGGAACCAAGTCAAATAAAAAAGTCAGCAAAAGATAGAGAGAGACACTTCACCAAAGAAGATACACAGATTACTAATAAACATATGAAAAGATT
Source organism: Hystrix cristata (assembly GCA_004026905.1). Classification (NCBI taxonomy): domain Eukaryota; kingdom Metazoa; phylum Chordata; class Mammalia; order Rodentia; family Hystricidae; genus Hystrix; species Hystrix cristata. The sequence goes on from PVJO010031204.1 coordinate 3,611, forward strand.
CTCAGCATATATTTTCACTGCAGAATTGCAAAATAAACAATAAATATGAGAGGCCTGGAGATGTGTCTCACCTGTGCCAGGCCCCGAGTTTGGTCTCCACTGACACAAAACCAAAAAAGATGCAAAGATACCAAAAGATACAAGCCTGCCAGGATGACTAAAAACAAACAAAAAAGCACCAAATGCTGACACAGAAGTTGAGCAACAAGAACTCTCCCTTATTGCCAGTGGAAATTCAAAATGGTGCAGCCACTTTGGGAGACAGTCTGGCAGTTTCCTAACAGAACTGAACGGTTTCTTACGCACAATCCAGCAATCGTGCTCCTAGATATTACCCAATCGATTCAAAAAGTTAGGTCTATACAAAACCTGCCCGTTGATATTAACAGCAGCTTTATTTATAATAGTTGCACACTGGAAACAACCCAGATGTCCATAGATCAAGAAGAAAATGTGGTCTATGCAGACAGTGAAACATTATTCAGCAACACAAAGACTTTAACTATTGATTCACGCTACAGCACAGATGAATCTTAAAAGCATGAGCTGGAAAGCCAGACACCAAAAAAGTACATGATTCCCTTTATACGAAGTTCCAGAAAAAACAAAAAGAACCTAAAGTGTTTTAAATCAGATGACCGATGGCCTGGAATGGGTGAGGGGTTTGTTTGCTATGGTCATAAGGAATATTTTGGAATGACAGAAATGCTCTATCTCCCGATTGGAGTAGTGGTTATATAAGGGCACAGATTTTTAAAAATTCATCCATCTGTACACTTAAAGTAGAAACATTTCATTTTATGCAAGCTATGCTTCAAAAAGTTGAAGGAAATACAAAAACTCACATAGGAACTAAGTTTAATAAAGAATAAAATAATTCTGATTTTTCTTTCTCCGTTTCAGTACTCTAAAATTTTTCTGAAAACTCTCCAGCTGGCAATCTGACCATTAGCTCGTCATTTGCCTTGAAGGATATGGCATCACACGATATCTCCTTGGAATAGCAAGGAGATATGGAAATTTTCTACCTTAACTAAAAATCCTAATGACCCAGAGAGACAACCACTATTCTCCTTCCCATAATTTAATCCTGATCAGCTCCAGGACAATCTGTAGGGAACCAGAACTGATAAAACTAAAGAGTCTGCTTCTGTGGCTAGTTAATAAAAAGAGATTCCTAGAAGCAAGTCAGACTTTGTCATTTTTGTGCTTGGATCCTGAAAGCCATCTCTTTCCATTTTGTGTGACTCTTAAGATTGCTTCAATGTTGATGGTAACTATGATTCTGCCAGTATTAGCTTCACGTGTGACTATCAAAACACAACTCAAAATCATTCACCTCAACAACTATGCATTTTGTTTAACAACATAATCCTCCTTTTTTGGCCTTTGCAGCTCTAGTTGTTTGAACAATCACTACCTTAATGAATACGTCAGTACCGCCCAAATTAAGTCATCGCCTCAAAGCAGCCTTGATGTATGACGCAGAATGTAACAGATGGTTTTGCTTTCTTACAACCTTTTTCTGCTGGAAAAGTCCAAGGCAAACATCTTCCTATCATGTGAGTGCACTGCTACCTAATTGTAAACAGTACTGATTCTTTTTTAAAGTCATCTTTTCAAGGAAGATATGTGCTTTTTCTAAGTTCTTGCTTCTAAAAACTAACAATTAAGAAACACTTTGTGACTTCTCTGAAGACATTTAATATGTGGGCTACAGAGGTACTGTCTAATCACCTATAAAAATGCAAGCCACATATGTAAATCTAAATTTTCCAATAGATATTTAATAAAAGTTACAGGAAACTAGAAAAATTCTAATAATATTTTATTTAACCTAATGCATCAAACATTCCATCATTCAACATACAATAAATATTAAAACTATTTGAGAGATTTCATATTCTTTTTTCACAGCAAGTCTTGGAAGTCCAGTGTGTATTTTATGCTTGAAGTTCATCTTAGTTTGCACTAGCCATTTCTAAGTGCTCCATACAAACATGTTGCCAATGAATATCTTGATGGGCAGTATGGCTCTACAGAGACGGATTTCTTCAAAAAGACTGAAATTTGGGCTTCACTGGCACTGGACTTTGTGTGGCCTAGAGCCAAGTAAGGTGACTTCTATGCGCAGCACAAAATAGTCACTTAACTCCAATTCCCCTATTTAAGGGGAACTGAGAACTTTTGTAAACACTCTCCAGGCAGTGAGTAAAGATCTAGAAGTCTTAAGGACCAAATTTTAGACACACACACCTGCTTATGTTTCTGGGGCAGTAATCTGTAAAATGGAAAGAAGCATCATGACTGATGTCAGATGAGAAGGGAAGAAACGGACAAGAGAGAGCAAGAGGTCACAGGAAATCATGTGACAATTGCTGAACATTTCATAAATCATTTACCTTCTAATTGTATTAACTCTTGTGTTCTTGGCCTTGCAAGGGGTGAAAAGAAACCTATGGAAATACGATATGCATGATATATATCTTATCAAAAGTGAGAATAGTTTTTCTAATACCTTAAGTTTGTACACACAATACCTGGCCAAATACCAGAGTTACTTCAAGATTTAGGTGAAGCACATCTTTGGCCTTTTCATTTGGACACTTTGTTCACATCGATTCACTCTGAAATCCTTCTCCTGGTCAGGGTTCAACTTCTTTGCTGCTGTTAGGACAACCAAGAGGAGGTCCAGGATTCACTGACGATAAAGATCAAAAGGTCAGTTCCAGAAGCCCCCAGAATAGAGCTTACTGGCACAGAAGACACATGAATGGCAAGAGGCTGCTCCCAAGACCTCTGAGGCTGAAAAGTGTGGAGGGGACAAGCACTTTGGCCACCTGTACTCAGAGGAAGCCCAGCTCTGATAGAACACTCTGGAAATCCCATCATTTCCAAGTCAACACTCCTTTTCCGCCTTTTTAAAAATACTAATTTAACTGGCCTTATAGCATGATTTCCATAATTTCCATGACCATCATATAAGGAGCTTCTTTGGTTGAATACTTTTGGTTAGTACCCACAGTATAGTCTATAATATTGACAAGTATCTAAATTATTCATGTTACAACAAGACCATGCTGACAAAGGCTGTAAGATCATGAGACCCCATGCAAGCAAACTAGCTCATGCTCCCATGCCCTGAGGCTCCTGGTCCCAGCTTCTCTGAGGCTCTTGGGCTTTCTTGAGCCTCACCTGGATCCACCTCCGTATCTCAGTTACTTGAATTTCTTCTATGAACAATAAACTGATTTCACCTCCATTTGCCCTACATCCACTTCTAACTGATAGCTTCAGCTGCCATTTCTTTACGACTCCTTCCTAGCTAAAGGAAGAGCTGTCCATCATCTAAGGTAGTATATTCTAAAATTATACATGTTTTTCATAGCCAACAAAGTTCAACTCCTTACATAATTACACTGCTTTCTGTGCTGCCTAATTAATTAAATGGAAGGATAGCGATGATGAAAGAACAAGGCACTCGGGAAGAATGTCTTCACCTTGTAGACCATGATGGGGACTTGCCAGCCACAGAGATAGACCTACAAACCAGAGAAAGCACTTAAACTAAATTGGCTCAAGGTCTTAGACAATGTAGAAAAAATAGAAGCAGAAACTTCACCAGTTCCCTCTTCCTGCTCTCTGCTTGAACTGCTGATGATATAAGAACTAAAGTTGAAGAGATGTAGCAACCATTTAATTAAACAAGGAAAAGGAGTCACCATGAGCACCACCGTTATGCTGCAATGGGACACAGGTCCCATTCGCAGACCTTGCCAAGCAATTCCCCTTCCCCACACACTGGTTAGGACAAGGTACAAGGAAAGCTGCCATTTTTCCTTTGTGAAGTACAACAAAATCCAGGAGCCACTTACCCTTGACTCCTACCCGCATCTAATGCCCACATCGAAGTTCTCAACACCTCTCCCATCCATCACAACTGAACCAGTGCCATTCCATCAAGATATTTAGAGCTACACTCTCCTTGTGTCATTCTAGCAGAGCTTTACATTGGGCCATTGGGGAGATCACATTTGGAGGCCACTCTGATCTTCTTGGAATACGGCCTGCCTGCTCACACTGCACCAAGTTCTCCCGAGGACTATTAAGCAAGCACAGCACAATCCTTCTGCTCAGGTTACTTTGCAAAGTGTTAAAAGTCATTTCATCATTTCTACTGACAGGGTGAAATAGCTCAGAACATTGTCCCCCGGCATTACCTTCAATTTCAAGAAGAAATTAGATGTGCAGGAAAAATTCAGCGGCTCTATATAGTAAAGATTGAAAGCAATGCCAAAGAAAATCACAAAAGGAGAAGATGTGGGAACTGTTCAAGACCTCTCTCAGTCTCGAGCCGCGCCTTCCCAAATCAATGGATGTGTGGACTCTAATCTAAATAAATACATTACCAGGGCTCCAAAATGGAAGTAACTCAGTTGTGCAACTGGTCGAGGACTTGGGAGACATACGTTTGTGCCTTGTTTGTTTCCTAACTGCAGCTGTCTTAACCAACATAGTGTTTCTTACTCCTAGCTGTTTTCTAGCTTCCATGGTGAATGTCTGATAATGAACAATACTTCCAGGAGATTGATATAAGCAAGTGTGTATCTGAAAAGCATGGTAATAATAGCCAATGTTTAATAAGAGATTACTATATACCCTCGGCTTAATTAACGCATTTAACCCTCAGGACAACCATGCTATTATCATCCCCATTTTACAGACCAGGAAGCAAAGTTCAGCAAACCACCAGAAGCACCTAGTAGTACACAAAGAGCCAGGATTTGAACCCAGGCAGTCTGACTCCAGGCTTTAGGTACATGTGAATGATCAAATGCTATTCTTATTACTCTCCATCTAAGAGCTCAGCTATAGACAAAAGGTCTGGAAATAAAGACATCTTGGGCCTCGGCAGGTGCCACAATCAAGGCAGCCACAAGGCAGGTGCCACAATCAAGGCTGTCTTGTGGTAGGAGGAAACCAAAAGACAAGGGAGGGTACCAGTCCTGCCAGGAGGACTCCTTCCTGATAGAGGAACTATAGGGCATGAGAGGGCCTTGGCCTCCAAAGTGGGACCTTCCTCTTCCACATTCCTCTCAGCAAAGCATCAGAACTCAAAAGACTATTGGAAGAGATAACTACTGTGTTTAAATTTGTATTCTCTGAACATATCTGTTTTCTCTCTCTCTCTCTCTCTCTCTCTCTCTCTCTCTCTCTCTCTCTCTTTCTGTCTCATAAAATAGTACTGAAAGTCACATCACTATTTAATATTACCTTTTAACAATTTGAATTTACTCTTAGCCAGTTGTCATAACTAACCCTGGAAAATGAAGGCAAGAAATAGATGCTTGTTTATTTTTTACTATCAGGCCTTGGTGAGACCACACCCTGAGACCAATCTTATCTTCTTGGAAGATATCTTCAGCCTGCCTGGTCACCTTCAACTATGAACATAAAAAATGCTTTGTTTACTCAGTACTTAAAGAACTATTACACTTTGGATGAAACTGGAAACTAGAGAACATTCTGATTACACAAAATCTGATGTTACTGATGCATTATTTATGTTCATATTGAATGTAACACTTTTTAGAACTTTTATTGCTTCCCACTGAATTTTTTCTGAAATTCAATACTTGTGTCTTGAATAGATATTAATGATGAATTCAAGTCTCTCTCTCTTTCTCTTCCCCTTTCTTTCTCTCATAGCTCTGCAAAACTAATATGACTTACATTTTTTACATAAGTAAAGGTAATATACTCTCACTACACCAACAAATATTAATGATACGCATGAGATCAGAGGAAAGACTTCTCCCCAGAATCCCACTCCTGAGAGGAAGGCAGGGCAAAGGGATGTGGGGAAGACCAGAGTCTTTTTCCTGAGAATTATACATATTCCTTCATCCAGGAAAAAATCTTCAGAGTGAGGGCTGCCCTTCCCCAGCCAGGTCAAGTACCACTCCCGAATCAGGAGCTTGTTGAATCACTGAGGGCAGCAGCATTGAGCGAGCTCCTGGTCAGAGGCCCTTGGGTGGTCTACAGAGCAACACTCAGATTCCAGACTAGGGGACAGGACCAAATCTCTTCTAGCTAATTATGACAAGTGGGTCACTTTCTCAACTTCAGCATTATTTAAAACTATTCCTTTGGCTAGAACTGGGTCTAAATTATATACACTCAAAGTATATAATATTTGTAGATTCAAAATTACAAAAAAAGTTTTTGCAAGTTTGTAGTCTGTTAGTCTTTTGTATCTTTCTCATATATTTTTGTGAACCCGCATTATGTTTTAAAAAAAACTAATTTGAATTCTCTTGAGCAAATTAATTATATCAGAATCTTCACCACCCCTGTGGTTCAATAGGGGACCTTTATGATCAAATATGTAGGGATCACCTTATTTTTGCTCGTGCTGTGTGCTCACATGAACACACATGTGCATGTGTGTGCGTGTGTGTGTGTGTGTGTGTGTGTGTGTGTGGTACTGGGAATTGAATCAGGGCCTTTACACTGAGCTATATTACCAGCCCTTTTTTTATTTTGAGACAGGGTCTGGCTAAGTCACTAAGTTGCCCAGGCTGGACTTGAACTTGCAAACCTCCTACCTCACTCAGCCTTCTAGAGTGCTGGGACTGCAGGCATATGGCACCATAGTTGGTCTACTTTATGTTCTTACCAAGGTACTGCAGACATCAATCTGTGACCCCCGATCATTATAAGAACAATTCTTTGATAAATTATAGATTCTAAAGAATGTTTTAGTTTACATCATTTTAAACGTTCAAAATTCTAATGCAGTTTCGAAGCGTGTACATCTTAATAAGCAAATATTATAGTTCAAGTCTAGTATTTAAATTTTAAAAGCGGTAGAAGTAGGTACACTCTTTGGTGACTCCTAATGAAGTTAATATCCATATTAAAATCTTTAATAGAAATTTCTCTTAAGAATTACAACAAAAATACATTAAGCAATTTATGATTGTCTTCATTGGTTTGCACATTTTAGATTTATAGCCTATCTTTTGCCTATATTTAAAGTTATCACCTCAACTAATGCTCATCTCCAGAGAATATAATTATAAAAGGATATTAAGTATATATTAATAAGATCATAATGCTTCTGAAATTATATCTTCTTATAGTCTAAGTATTTTAAGTAGGAAGACTTCTTTTTTCATTTTCACCTAATGGTGAAAAATACCTATCTGCCATCTGTATTTTAATTCCAGGAGAGAAAACTGGATCCTCATCAGCAAAACTGAACTTCCTACTAAAATCTGGGTCAGTTCTCTGGATTAGACTCACTTGGATTATTGTGAGCAATGTGAAAAGGGGGCAGTTGATTGTAGATGCAGAAGCCAGAGCCTAGGAAGCAAGAGGAGACAGGAGATGAAGAGGAGAAATGCTATAATGGAAACTTTGGCCAGAAATTGATTTTTAAAAAAGCAGAGCCCAGATTCCAGTATGGGCTTAATCGTGCTTAGTGGAAATGAGGAAGCTAAAAATCTGTTGACTTAATAATAAACACTTATTGAGCAAAAATCCATATCCATTATAGGCACTGGGGATTCAACAATGGCTTCATTGTTTTCCAGCTAGATGTAGACATGATCCTTAAACTTGGGAACATCTGAGCAAGTGACAGACCAGACCACAAGGAAGACAGGTTGGCACAGGATCCAAAGGGTAAGACACATATGTACCCAAACTCCAATCCAACAGTCCAATCCTTTAGCACAGATAAATATTGGTCTATCCTGGAAACAAGGATTCAAAGAAGTGCCCTTGGAAAGGTGATCCTTAAATGGAATCTAAAACACCTACGTCAAAAAAATATTCATACCTCCCTGACTTTTCCTGCTTCCATCTTTCAGGCACGGTGTTCCACGGAGATGCACAGGCCTCAAACAGAGAGCCAAGTTTCCTTACAACCCAGGACACAGGATACATCTGAGAACACACAGCCAGACACCCAGAGTGCCACACCCTTGACAAATTCATAAAGAGAATGCCTGACACTTCATATAGAGAATCCCCTAACTCCATTCAGCATGTCAAAGTAATGCTATAATGTATATACTGCCTTACAAGGAGAAATATGGACTTTGAGGGCCAAGTTTAGAACTGGTTTGTGAAACGACCATATAAGGGAATTGCTTCACAGAGGCCTCAATGATCTTGCCTCATTTTTAAGAGTGAAGACCCTGAAGGATCATTCTACTAATTGAGATAGATCACTCCACTTCGATTTTGTCTAAATTGTTATTGAAATAAAATCCCAAGCACAGAAATTTCTAGAATCTTAAAATTCATATTAATGTAAGAAGCCTGCTTGTGGAAATAACCAGTAGCAGTTGTCCAACCATGGCTCGATGTTTTCTGCAAAGATGTTTTTACAACACGAAAAATTCTGAAAAACTGTTTTTCCTCTTACTTTTTTCTAGTAAGGATTAGTCTCTACTCTGTCTTTTCATGTTTCCTTTTTAAAAGTAAATCCTGAAATGCATTAAAAACATTTGTTTGCACGCTGCCTGGAGTTTTGACAATATAACACGAGTAGCATATTAGATTTCTTCCAGCTAATCATTCTACAGTTCTACCTTTCAGGCGCTAAGTATTTAAGATAACATCTGAGCCAGACAGTAACTGTCCTTTAACCCTTATAAATTATCACCTAAAAGAATATCTTAGACAACTTCCCTGACTTTAACATCATGTTGCATTTTTACAGGTATGGGACTGTATAAACTAGTCAACATTTTTAAATAAAAGTGCAATGATATTCCACTGCATTGAGCCTCGGGAGGGACTTGATTTGGCTTTCTCAAATTTTACCCAAATTTAACAAAAACAATGTATCCATGTTTTCAGTGAGTGTTTACTGACCACCTACCATGTGCCAAGATCTATTTTAAGCCTTGATAATATAGCAGTTAGCAGACAAGGTAGGATCCATCTGTCCATGGGGCCTGAAGCCTGAATGGAAGGGATGATACTGTAAACACGTAAACAAAGACGTGTTCAATAATAACAGGTCCCCTGCAGGACTGTGAAAAAGAAAAGTGTGCAAGTGACAGAAGAAGGGGAGCCACTGAGAGATTGTCTAGAGCTTTCTTTTTGGACATGGTATTTGATTTTTCATGGTCCCTTACAATTCTGAAGAACTCTTTCTTTTCTCGATCATTAATCACAGTCTTGTCTTCTGTATCTGAGATTCTCTCTTCACATTGTTGCATTCTACTGCCAATACTTTCAATGGAGTTTTTAATCTCTTAGACATCTGTTTGAATCTGTTTCATAAATTCCATTTCTTTCCTGTGTTGGGCACTTATGGTTTCCATCATTTTTCTAAGCTCTTCTATTTTTTTATCTGTATCTGCTCTAGGGTCACTGATCATTTCTTTCATTCTGGAAATAATTTCTGTTTTAATGTTTCTAGAGCCTCACTCATCTGCTTTGTTACTTCTGCTGTTACTGCTTCCAAGAGTCTGGGTGGGAAGCTTTCAGATTGTTCCACTTCATTACCCCCCAGGTTTGCTTTTGGTGAGCTGGAGGTATGGGGTTGCATCTTATTTGTGTGTCTTCTCATTTTCTATTTTTTTTTCTTTTGTTTAGTTCCTGGGTTGATGCTTATGAATTGCCTGTGGCAGGTAGCTTTTTTTGTTAGTTTTGAGAACCTTTTGAAAGTGACTACTTCCTCAGAGAGGTGTAGCTGGTTTTTACATTATGAGTCTGTTGCAAAATCTTGCTTCTTCAATTTGTTGGGGCTGAGAAGTTGCTGTCTATTTGGCCAGCCCTCAGTTCTTTTTTTTTTTTTTAACAGATTTCATTCACTTTATTTTTCTTGTGCAAACCCTTATGTTGTAGCTACTGCTGGAGCTTGAGTCCTCTGGACAGAGACTCTGGTGTGGGTTTTCACAAGATGGTCTGTGAATTCCTGGTAGGGAGACTTGGTAAACACATTCTCTTTCCAGAGGTCAGGGGTCAAGTAGCTGTACGTCTTGGAGATGGCATCAAAAGCGGCCTTAGCAAAGTTGCCCAGAGTGGCAGTGAAGCCCCTGGCAGAGGTGTAGCAGTCAGCAATACCAGCCATCAGCAGCAGCTTCTTGAGTACAGGGGCTGAGACAATGCCAGTGCCTCTAGGAGCAGGGATCAGTCCCACCAACACAGAGTCACAGCATCCTATCGCCTTGCAAAGGACAGTGTGGGGCTTCCCAATCTTGTTCCCCCAGTAGCCTCTCCGCACAGGGACAGTGGAGAACTTGGCCAGGATGATGGCACCACAAATAGCAGGGGCTACCTCCTTGGAGCACTTTACACCCAGACCAACGTCACTGTTGTAGTCCCCGATGGCAACAAATGCCTTGAACCTGGTCCACTGGCCAGCACGAGTTTGCTTCTGCACGGGCATGATCTTCAGAACTTCATCTTTGAGGGATGTGCCCAGGAAAAAGTCAGTAATCTCAGACTCCTTGATTGGTAAGGAGAAAAGATGTATTTCCTCCAGGGACTTAATCGTCATGTCCTTGACCAGCCGGCCCAGCTTGGTGACAGGAATCTACTCCTTGTCCTCAGCCTTACCACCCTGAGCCCCATGACCTTGGCTCTGGCTCCTGCCACGCCTGTGTCCGCTCCCTTGAAGACCACTGCCGAAGCCTCCATGGAAGCCACCGTGGCCTGCTATGCCTGGGCCCCCGGGGCCTCCGGGCCCTCCCTCTGCACTGGCGTCATCCACCATTTGGTGTTTTTCCAAGGAAGAAGCAGCCCTCAGTTCTTTGACCATGGCCTATAGTGTTATTTGTGACCCTCTGCCAATCTTAGTCTTGGCATTCAAGGAAGGACTCAGTAGAAAAGTTCTGTCACGTTGGCTAAAGTAGTACAATCAGCAACAACAATAGCATCAGATATAGTCTAGAAAATACCAAACTGTAGTAACTATTGATCTGCCATCTTATACCTTATGAACTAGATTTGTGGTTAT
>PVJO010031205.1:0-14583 GCA_004026905.1 Hystrix cristata
GATTAGTGCTCTTTGCAAAAAGTATGCTGGATTCCAGTCAGCCAAAATGTGCCTATAGTTCAACCCTGCATCTCTCTTAATTCTGCTTCCTGAAAGGCTCTCAATGGGAGTAATAAGCTCCTACTTGATCTTCTAAGGTTTGACTTCTTCAAGTTGCAGAATGATGGCTCTTCCAAGAGTTTTGCATCATGATACCTGGTAAGCACTTCACGTCTGTGTCGGGGGGTAATCCCTCCTTGATGGCCACACAAGTGACAGTGAAGCAAAGAAAGCCAACAGTCTGTTTCCCCAGTCTGCATTCTGGAAGTGGTCTTGAGGACTCATGTGCCAGCACTGGGCTTGTCATGCAAATATGCAGGAGCCAGCAAGGTAGACAGTCACTCTTGTTTTGCTAATATCTTCCCAGGCTGTTGCTGACAGCATCCTACCTCTGAGCTGGGGCCGACCTGGAGAGTCAGGCCAGCCCGATCATTGTGCCTACTCGATGAGGTCTGTGTGAAATACACCTCTATGAGGAGCCGCTCACTCATCTCCAGTGTAGGTCCTCCGTGCATTTGTGTCTCTGCAACCCCGCTCAGGGGAAGACTTTCCTGTTCTTTGAAAAATTATGTCTCCTGGGCTCTGGTCCTGTGGGCTGAAGACCATGAAGTATGAGCTACAAACTCGCCGTAGAGCTGAGCTTGTGATCCCAGCAGGCAGAGGCTGCTCAGCATGGTGGCTGATCTGGGCCTGAGGCTGCTGGCTGGCAGAAGCACTAACCAGGCTGTCGCCAAGGTCTAGGACAGCATCCTAAGAAGAGCTGACACCACTGCCTAAAATAGGAGGCCTGCCGTGCGTGACAGCGACGTCCGAGTGAGTGAGGCTGCCCCTGAGGTGGCCACTGGCTTCTTCCAAGGGATGAGAGGTGGTGAGGTCCCGACTGCTAAAGTCTTCAGGAACATGTAGCTGACGCCTCCTTGCCCCAAATCGCATAGCAACTCCAATAAAAGAAAAATACAAGATTTGTTACACAGAATTGAACCTTTTTTTAATCATGAAAAGAGAAGAATAAAAGTGGTAGGAAAATATGTTCAAGGTTTAGGGAGACTGAAGTTCAAGTTCTACTATTCCAACTGAACATTCACATCCTGGGTTTGTCATTGTTTTTCTTTTAGGAAAAGGTCCAGGTAGACTTGGGCTTGATTGAGCCCAAGAGGAGGCCTTCCCTCTGTGCCCAAATTAGGAGATAGTCCAGGGATACCCGAACCCTCAGGATTTCCCCAGTCTCGGATCTGCTGTGTGTCATTTATTTGCCAAGGTGGATGCCCCTTATTTCCCCACAGGCCAGGAGGTAGGATACTGATGCAGGACTAAGACCCTCCACCCTCTCCTGAGCACAAAGCTGGGTTCTTCATGCTTTTGTAGTCCTGCACCTCCTGATAAATCTCTGCAACCCTTTGAACTCACAATACCCTACATTGTATTCTCATTGATGTCTCTTCCTTAAAAAAGGAGAAGGCCTTGTCCTGTGAAGTACAGAGCAGGGATGAGTCCTTTGGAGTAACAGAAGCAGAGCGATTCCTGCTGTTTAAGGATCCTAGCATAAATGCCTTTTAAAGCTAAGAATCGTTACCTAGATTCTTTCTGAGTTAAATCTGGGGCCACATAGGGAAGTGCCTGAACAGATGAATTTCTAAGAACAAGCCATATTGTTCTTTGTCTTCGGGTTCTTATCTCCGTTTTCAAATGGGATGCAAGTACATTAAACTGTTAATACAGACCAACCAAGTTTTCCATGCTCTTCAAGTTGGGGTATGTGAAAATCAGGGCTGGGTGTCACACAGTGCGAGTGTGACGTTGAGCGTGGAGTGCTCAGACTCTACACCCTGGACTCCTTTCTCGCCCACCACGATAGCTCCCATCGTCTCCTTTCTTCTGCACTGTCTCAGATACTGTGAGGCACTCGTTCCGCTCCCCAGACTTCAAGGTCTCATGTGCAGCTAGGGCCCTCACCTGTGCGCATTCACAGAAGGGCGGGGAGAGCGAGACTTCCGGTTTCCAGGAAGAGTCCGAGGAACCGAACAATTTTACTCTGTGCTCAGGCGTACCATCCACCTTACTCCTCCCTCAGTGTCGCTGTGGCCCTGGGGCGGTGCGGTTTTCAAGGAAATTTATGGAGTGCAATTTAGGTATTTTGAACCTCCTAAAATATGACAGGGGGAGGGTATGACAGAGGCTCCGAGGAAGAATGCAGAGTACGGTTTAGGCTCTTTAGAAGTCTGAGTTAGGAAAAGTAGGCTTTCTACGACTTCTGTCAGGTTCCTTGCAGCGAGCACTTACCCTAGAGTGAGTCAGGAGAGCTAGACTGCCTGCGTTTAAATTTGGGCTTGGCACTCACTGTGTGACCCTGAACATGTTGTACGACCTTTCTATGGATCAGTTTCCTCATCTGTAAAATGGGGATAAACTGGTAGCCATTTCACAGAGAATGAGAAGAACACAGGGACAGTACCAACATATTATGCACAGTAAATGCTTTTCGATGGTATTATCAGTACAACAGTCCTTTGATAATCTGTGGAAAATTGGTTCCAGAACCCCTGCCCTCTGCTATCAAAATCTGCAGATGTTTAAGCCCACTATAAAATGGCACAGTATGTGCACATCACCTACACACATTCTCCTGTATACAGCACTTTACGTCATTGCTGGAAAACTTACAGTGCCTAGTACAATGTAAATGCTATTATGTAAATAGCATAATACGTAGGGAATAATGATAAAATAATGATAAAAAATAGAGTCTCTATATGTTCAGTACAGGTTGTTTACTTCCGAGTCTGAAACCCAAAGACACGGAGGGCCAGCTGCGTTTCAGTGACCACACACAACAACACCTCTGTGACTCAGCTCTGGAAATTCTTCTGTCTAGCAGTCCGTTCCTCTACGCACACTTGTTATGGGCAACAGGGTGAATGCAGGAGACTGAGGCACCGAAGCGCTATATACCCTCCACTACATTTCAAACATGACTCATTTCCCCAAACCGATTTACACTCTTCATTTAGAAACACACATTTCGTGTACAGCAGCGGACACCCAAGATCCATGTTAACAGCATAACCCCCGTCACAACCCCAGCTGAGAGACAGGAAGAAGCAGACAGGGCTGACACGAAGGGACTACCGATCCTGTGCTAAGGGCTCTGCTGACATTATTTTATTAAGTCTATAAAAGAGCTGTATAGAGAGTCTGTTCATGTGTCCCCTTTATAGATGAGGACATCAAGACTCAAAGAACTAAAATTTCCCACGATCAAATGGCGAGTGGGGAGCTGAGTTGTGACTTGAATCAATTTCCAATTATGTTCTTTTTATTAGACCACGAAACTCTTGGCAAGAAAGAACTTTCTTTCTTTTCATGGACCTTTCCTGCCCTTCACTGTGCCCTGCTCCAGTTAGCTACTTCTGCTCTCCCTGAACTCTCAGACAGTGACCCTCCTTCCCAAGAAGAACACTGAGCCTCAGCTGTGCTGTTTTGGGGGTGTGGGAGAGCAGCATGGCGAAGCACAGGGAGCAGGGACGCAGTGCTGGTGTGTGCTGCTTAATTAAATTAGCTCAAGATAATGGTATACCCTGAAATGGGAACACATCCATTAATGCCGTTATTATTATCAAGGACAGGAATGGCCCATTGAGGATCGATGAGAGAATAAACTGTCCATATGCTACGAACCATAAGGACACAATTGATAGGAAAAGCCTCAACGAGGAACTCTGGATGGGATTGATATTGCATCCTCTATGATAAAAGACACGCGCACACGCGCACACGCACAGTAGAAGGGATATACAGTGGGCATCTGGTTAATCAATGAGGTGTGAAAGGACTGAGGCCATAAAGCGAGCAGGTTTCACATTAATATTATAATATGATATGTTTATAGGATGGGGACATTCAAAAGTGATTCTGGCAGCAGTGTCTAGGAACTGTTTTAATTGAGTTCGTGTTCTGCAGCAGAAGCACAGGCTTCATCCATCACCGGAAGAAAAGGGTCATAAGAATGGAAGGCTTTGAACTTGGCTTCCTTGATAAGTGGCCTTTGGTTTTTATCAAAAGTAACCTATACCGTACATTATTTAGTCATTGACTATTTAGCCAGGGAGGCTGTACACAAGCCCTGGCTGCTCTATACTCAAAGGATGATAAAATAAAATATGCATATTTGAATGCCTTCCTGAGCCATAAGCCTGTTCTGGCTCACTGGGGATCCGTCTCTGCCTGTATGGTCCATGGTTTTATGGACAGAGGGGAGCTGAGTGCAGCCAGTTTTACCCATGGAGCAAATCCTGGGAAGAAGCGATCTAATACGGGCTCGAGGGATGATTTGCTGCTGAGAGGGCTCCAATAACCCAGAACCAGGTTAGAGGGAGAAGGTCCATAGCAAAAGGGTGCAGACCCATGCCTGAGAACGCCAGGTGGGCCACTGAGGGCGAGGCACAGGGGCGCCCGCCTGCAGATGTGCCTCCTGCAGCAGTCGGCTCCAAGGGAAATCGGATGGTTGGCACAATGTGTCTGGAGTCACACATACCGCGTGTGTTTGGGACAAGAGCTTACTCAGTGACAGTGCCTTGTGCATACTCTGCAGATGGCTGACAGGTACTGACTTTTGGATCTGGAAGGACCCCTGGGTTTGCTCTCTTGTCAGACAGATAGTCCCTTTGATGAGCCTACCGAAGGGAATGGACCAGGGCATCCTCCCAGAAGGTCCTTCCTCCTGCTGCCATGCTCTGACGTGTCTGAGAAAGTAGCTTAGCACCGGACTCCCTGTTAGTCTTCTCTTGTGGCTTTGGCTGGATGGAGGGTGGGCGGACTGTCCTACGGGCGGAAGTCAGGTGAGGGAGTTCCGATTTTCTCTACTTCACGTGTCCAGGGTGGGGCCTTTCTGTACACATCCCAGGAGGAAGCACTACTACCAGGGCAATACTTCCTGTCCTTCCGCCACCCTGCCATTTGCACTGCTTTGTAACAGTCACGGTTTGCCTGACTGATGAGACTGATGTTCACGGCCCTTCTTTCTCCTCGGTCTGCACCCCCTGCTCCTTCGCTCTTTCTGTCCATCCTGACTTCTTTGAGTAGAGCCTATTCCCTTTGCCTTTATTCTCATAAGAACAGCGCATAAGACCCCTTTCATCCTCATCATTTAAGCTTACAGTATCCAGCTGCTCTACCCAGACCTCTCCCAGGCCCGGAGACCTTACAGTCAGGTGTACCCCTGCCCTGTGTCATCTCGGGGCCCATTCTCAGTTCATTTACATTCACGGTTGTGTGGAATAGCAAAGCAACAGCACCCCGCTCCGTGTGTGTGTTCCTAGTCGCTCTTCTCTCGGAGCAAAGCTCCTGGAAAACCAAGCTTCTCAGATATTGTCCCACATGCTCTCAGCCTGAGTCTCAGTGTCTGTGTGCATTGCAGGCAGTCTGCTCTTTCATGGTCACAGATGTCCCTTTGGTCCTGCTCCTGTAGAGTCTGATTTCTGCTCTTCGCTGGATTTGAATTTCTTGATCACCTCCTCCTCCCATGTCTTCTAAAAATGCTGTTCTCCGTCATGTCCCTGATACCTACTCTCCTGTTCCTTGTATTTCTCTGGTAGCTTCTTTGGCTTCTTCTATACACTCTTCTTCCCCATTCATCTCTTAAATGTTTGTTTCCAGGTCTCTGCTTTGGCCCTTTTCTTATCTAAGTCTATCACGAATGCCAGCGTGTCACTTGAATATAAGCGATGCCTTGTTGGTGCCCTGGTCTTGCTGCAGGACCTCATGTCAGACCTCCCTGCCAGCCTCTTAACTCTCCCTCTGTCCCCATTCTGTTGCCTCCAATCTATTCTTGGCCCTGCAGCCAGTGATATCTCCCTAAAATACACCACTGGTTATATTGGACCAGTCCTTAAATTTCTCGAATGCTTCATGTTGTGTTTGTATGACGCCCACGCTCTTTGATAGCCTGTGCCGACCACTATCAGAATTGTGCACTCATGTGACAACTAGCGCAGCACACATGGTGTGTGCCAGGTCCCATGCTCAGGCCTGGGAATACAGTGAGGCCGAGAGAGACTCAACCTAAGGCTTATTTGTAGTTACTGGTGGAAATGCTTAAGTCAGTAATTTCAGTGAAGTGCAACAAGGTCTAAGAATGAAGGAGTATGAGTTACCATGGGGGTGGGCGGAACAGCCTCTTTACCCAGAGGACCGTGCAGAGAAGGCTTTCCAAGGCAGCCATGTCTGAGGGGGCGCTGAGGAGGATGGATCGCACAAAATTGCCTATCATTCTTGCAAAGGTCAATGCTACTCTTCAGTCTCTTCTCACACACTGGCTGCCCCTTCTCTGCTGCCCTTCAGCTGTGAGGAAGCCTGTAGAGGTTCCTGAAAAGGTCATGAACATCTTTGGGTCTTCTCATAGCTAATTCCTACCAACCTTTTACTGCTTTTTGCATCGGGTGGTTTACAAAAAGCTGTGTGATTGGTGCTGAGTGCAGGAGTAGAGCAGACTAGATCTCAGTGTGGCTCTGTCCCTGCAGACTGCATCCTTGGGCAGGCTGTCTAACTTCGCAGAGCCACATCTTTAAACTTGCCAAATAAGCATAATAATTATACTGACTGTTGGATCTGAAGGGGCCCAAAAATGGTGGTCCTCTTTTTCACCCAAATTTTGAGCAAATTGAAAACACAATAAAATAATAAAACAGGTGAGAGACTGAGGATCCCTTGTGTTAATGATTTAGCTGGTAATAAGGAAAATGGCTGCTGTATTTCATTCATTCTCAGATCTTCTTTCTGTTCATATTTTCTTTGAACTGAGGATGCCTTTTACAATCAATGCTGCTGGTCAAGTGGCAGTGGCAGTAAGTGGCGGTCATGGCATGGTTGTTAGTGACTGCACACACATGAACTTGGGTTATTCTTGGTGGCAAGACCCGGCCACTGTACTCTTGATGTTTCTGTCAATAAACTATTAAGGACCATTTAAGGAAGGACTATAAGTGCCGGCTGTTGCCTAAGAACTTTCCTTTGACACCTTCTAAAAGATAAAGTGCTAGCAGATTGGATGCATGCAGCTTGGGAGAAAATTTCAGACCAATATGAGTTCAAAGCTATCTCTTGATGGCAAAGAGGAAGATGTTTTGTTGTAAATCATTGAGATAGATACCTCTGAGTCAAAATGTAATTCAAAACAGCCAGACTCGGAAGGTAAATTTTAGACATATATTAGCCAATTTATTTTCCTTTTTATGCATACAAAAGAGTGATATGTCATGCATGTGTATTTCTAAAAGAAACAATCTTATTAAACAAGCATTAAAAAATTCAAAGCGTCAGAGCAGAATGTATTGCTTAATTGTCAGTATTTTTCTTTCTTTGTGGTGCAAAAAATAAGGATGCCACTTTTTATTGCTGTGCCTCCCCTACGATGAAATATAGCCTATCTGGAAGCAAGTGGGCTTCCAAACGCTAAATGCTTCCAAATGGTAAACCACTGAAGTAGGCAGACGTCGATGAAAGACAAGCAGTGGCTGATTCATGGTTTGCAGAGGCAGAGCCCAAGTCTGTGTCCTGTGGTAAGCTTGTTCCCAAGGAAGTGAATCAGAAGAAGGAGCCAGACTGTATGCGTGTGATTTATTTTCCCAAAGTCACAAATCAGATTAAATGATTCTTTCTCCCTTAGAGGGAACAGAGACATTCAGAAACATTGTATACGTGCAGCTCTCCCCACGCCCCAGCAGAAGGAGGCATCAGAGCTGGGAAGAGATGTCCCTCATCCACTACCCCAAAGGTTCAGGGTGAAAGCAAGATAAAATGGATAATATTTCTTAACGTCTTTTAGCATTCAGTGTTACAGATGTGAAGTTTGACGTCATTTTGGTTTTTGTTTTATCAGTGACCAATTTTATTTTCCTTCTCCACCTCTTTAGGAAGACTTTACTTTCCCTTTAGGCTGAGTATCCTAAAATTTCTGAAAGGGCTGTCTACGTGCGGGTCTTTGTTTTTTGTACAAACTACTTAGGGTTTTGTTGGCACTCAGAGTTTGAGACCATCTCTGTTTAGTTCTATAAAATTTCTCCTGTTATTTATTCAGTAATCTCTCCTTTGTTTCTCTGTGCTAAATTCTAGAATTCTTAGTCAATGCTGGAGCCCCCGTATTGAATAGCTATGTCTCTTAACTTTTGATCTCTTCAATTTTTTATTTTCACACATTTTGAGGCTGCCCAGTCCTTCAATTTCCAGTATGTTTCCTATTATTTTCTTTGTAAAAAATTGAGTCTTGCTCTTATTTTATAGAAGCAATGTTTTCTTGACTCTCCCTCGGGACTCTGGCCAGGCTGGAGGAAGGCAGAGAAGTGAAGCAAGATGGACTCGGTGTTGACCGGGTGGGCGATCAGTCCCACAGCAGTGGTCCCGAATGCTTCTTCCAGTGGTGTGATGGTGGCTGGCATCGCAGGCTTCTGGGTACATATATACTTGTGATGATGACTTCAAAAGCTTCAGATTTCCCATCTGAGGGTGTAGTGAATGGTACAGCTTGTGCCAACATGTGAGAGGCCCTGGTTTTGGATTCTGTCGCCAACACATCCCCCCCATCAAAAAAAAAAAAAAAAAGAGGAAAGAAAGAAGTGCTATTGCTTCTGATATTTCCATTCTTCTGTTCAGGGAAATCTGGATTAGGATGTTCCATAGACAGACTTTCTTGGCAACCTATTCTTCCGGTGTCAGTACTGAGTAGCTACTACATGCTCGAATCTCTACTTCCTCCCTTGCTTTGATTCAACACCTGGATCATAGAACACAGTTAATAAAAGCTTGTTGAATTAATTATTTCCTTTAACTTAACTTCAATAATTAGTCACTTAATACCTTTAAAGTACATGTCCAGCAGGATACAAAGCATCGTGTGGTTAAAAATGAGAGCCACAATAACAAGGAAACAGTTCAAGTCACAGCCGATGTCACTGTGGAGTTTAGAATTTAGTAGGGGAAGTAAATCAGCACATGGGACAAAACCCGAGTGTAATATGAGACAGTATTCCAGAAAGTGTCAGGGTGTGGACTTCAGACTCTGCATGCTGTAACTACTCAGAGAAGGGGGATGCCCCTGTAAGGAGGCTTCACGGAGGAAGAGACCTCAGAAGGAACCAAGAACATCAGGGGCCACCAGCGACAAAGCTTATAGGTGTGTCAGCACACTGGCCTGGCCTTCAAGTCCTCATTGTTCACACTCACATTGCTCACACGGTGCTATTTGTCACATCTCTTTTCCTTCTAGCCTGTAGAGAAGAGGAGACAAATTCCAGAACATTAAGCATGCTTTGGTCCTCTTTGGATCCAATACTACTATAATTTATATCTATTTGACCCCCAAAGTCTCATGGGAGCACAGGTGGCACTTTTAGGAGCTGACTGGCTCACGGGATGCAGTGTGGTATTCACCAGTGGATTAGTCTGCTGGTAAGTTTACAGCTAAATGTGATGCTGGGAGGAAGCCTGGTGGAAGGAGGGGGTTCCTTAGGGGTGTGGCTCAGAAGGGTTTACCTCCCTCTCTCCTCCTTTGTTTTTTCTTTTTGTTTTGTTTTGGGTGCTGGGGATCAAACTCAGGACCTTGCACTTTCTAGGCAAGCACTCTACCGCTCTACCCCGACTCCCCTCCCGATTTTGATTGCTCTTTGCTTCCTGCTGCCTGCCCTGAGTTCTTTCCCCTCTGCCACCCCACTTTGGAGCCAGCCAACCGTAGACTGAAACCTCTACGAACTGTGTGCTAAAACAAACCTCTCTGCCTTACAGTTGTGGGTGTTGGGTACTATGTCTCAGCAAGAAGAAAATATGTAAGACAAATACTGAAATGAATGTCTGTCATCTGTCCAGTGGTCTTGTGGCTTGTGCCAACAATGGTGGGACTCTGGCCATTCTTTTCTCCTCCTGCTTCTTGTTTCCAGTCTGGGTATCAGACCACCGATCTCCATCCTTTCAATTTGTAGTCCTATGATGTCTTGTTATTTCTCCTTCCTTATTTTCCTTGTCTACATAATGGTGGGTGGCAACCACTTGGACAGGGCTCAACACAATGTTATTTCTCCTGCTGCATAGATTTCTTATAATATTCCTACTGAAGCTTATTAAATGTTGCTGTTGACATTTTCTTTCTGGCTACATGACAGTGACAACATTCAGATCTCCAGCCAAACACCTGCTCAGGAAATATGCTACTGAGGAATTTGAGCCTTCTTTCTCCATATCATTATCGTCTCACACCACCAGGCAGGACTTCCTTCTTCTGCAGCATGGCTGCGAAGCCCACACTCCCGGCCTGGCCCTCACAGCCGCTCGTGGCCTGATCCACGGCTGGTATACCATAGTTCTTCTCTGCTGAGTACCTTTCCACATCTGGGGGGTGATGTTTCAAGTCACAGGGCTACTGCTGGGGCCGGGTTGTATCCATAGCACAAATCCCTGATTTCTGGTATGAATGTCCTCATTCTTCAGCTTTTCCCCTTCTCTTTAGCCAATAGTGATATCCCTTCCTGAAGAGACCTGTGCATGTACCGACTGTGCCTCTCAAGTGACATTTACTCAAACAGAACTCTGACTTCTTGTTTACCTTTGTCATGGGTTGATATTCTGTTGGGGTATTGTCATGGGATTATGTAGGTTTTCAAAACATCAAATGACTGCTATGGTGCCTAGTAAATACCTCTTATTCTGAATCCCTAAGACTACGGACCCTAGCATCTTCCATCTTCCCAGCTGTGCTGGCCCCTGGTTCGGGACTTGTCAGGTCTAACCAGTAAAGCTTAAAACTGGCCCCGTAGGCAGCCTCCGTAACCCTGCTCTGTTCCAATGGCTGGTGTTTGTTCTTGCTGGTCGATGCCCACGTCATACGGGATGGTAGGAATTTGGAACATTAGTGCTGATATTGTGTGTGTATCATCTAAATGCCCACAGGACCCATCAGTCTGGCAAATGAAAGGGCACTAATTTGTATACCCAGCCCGAAGTTGCTGGATTTCGGCAATCGTCATTCAAATTTCTCTCAGTGCCTGCACCATCAGTCAGTGCCACTGGCCCCTTCCCACTCCACCAACCAGGAGCAAGGCTAGCTGCCTGTGCTCTTGCTGTCCAGGACCTCCAGCCACACCCTTCTCGGGATGCAGCCTGTAACGCGGGGACATCACATTCTCGTATCGCTGACGTGTCCTCACACGTCTGTACGGTTGCTCCATGCTGCTCTACCCACGGCTGTCCTCCGAGCTCTTGATGTTTCTGCCCATTCCTCAGCTTCAGCTGTTATCTCCCTCTTTCTGAAAGGTAATGAACCTCTTCCCCAAATTCTGCTCTTTTGGAGGGCCCCCAACAGTGTGGCTTGGGCTGTCAGGATTAGAGTTTTGCTGAAGTCCACACAGAAGCCTTTACTTCCTGGAATATCCCTGTGCTTCCGGGAGACCCAACCAGGCAGGTGACTGTCCACCTGCCGTGGCAGACCCTGTCTCCTCTCCAGGCTCTATTCCTTGGCACTCGGACCAGCTCATCATGCCACAGCACTCTCCCTTCCCTCAGCGGCACGTCGTCTTCCAGCACGGGGTCCACACTTCTTTGTCGGAGTTTGGCTTCCGGCAGGCTCTTCCCCAACTCATCCATCTTTCAGAGAAGTCAGTTCCTCTCTGAATTGTGGTGCTGAGAACTGTGGTGTTTTTCTAGAGAGGAGTCCAAACCCACGTGGACTGGTCAGTGGATGAGCACTGGGGAAACAGGGTCACCTGCCTCCCACAGGAAATTTCTACTTAGATTCCTCCAGGCTCCTCTTAGCACCTTTATACCTTACCATAACTTTGTTGGGAGTCAGAAGATGTTCTTTTTTCTTCTTATTTCCCACCTAATCTAAAGTAGACATTCACTGTAACTTGTTGAATGAAAGCATCGTATCAGTCAGTGCTCACTAGAGAAATGGATTTGATGTAAGATATATAATAATATATGAGGATTTGTAAGGTAGGCTTACAATGACCACTCAGAGTCAGGTATGGAAGGGTGCAAAAAAGCTATCTGTGGGCTGGGGATTTAGCTCAGTGATTAGAGTGCTTGCCTTGCAAGCACAAGGCCCTGAGTTCGATCCCCGGCACCACAAAAAAAAAAAAAAAAAAAAAAAAAAAAAAAAAAAAAAAAAAAAAAAAAAAAAAAAAAAAAAGCTATCTGTGTTCTGGAGTTTGGAAGGATCCAGTTGAATGTTGAAGGTCCGAAGCTCATTGTAGGGTCCTGTGCAAGTCTGCATCAGAAGGTTGAAGGGTCTGCGCTGGAAGCCAGGAGACCGTGTCTAGGGCGAAAGTGAAGACTGGAGCCCCCTGAAGACACAAAGGCTGGCTCTCCTCTTCCTTCTCCTTTTATTTCACTCAGGCTATAAGCCTGTTGGTCGGTGCCACTCTCACTGAGAGGGGTCTTCTGTTTTCAGTAAATGCCCTCAGCCACACCCAGAACTATGCTGATCCAATTTAGTTGGGCATTTCTTGCTCAAGTTGATACAATCAGTTAACTATCACAGCATGAACGAATTTAATTCTCTGATAGGCATGGTTGCTGCAACTCATACTACATGTTTCTTTTTTGCCTGTGTCTCTTGAGGTTTCAGGGATCTCACGAGCTGCTTGAAATTACAGGCAAAGATTCTGTGTATATGAGGATTTTTTTGAAAGAGAGAGTCCGTAGCTCCAACTCCCACTCCCTGATTTTCAAAGGAGCTCTGCCTCTCTCTCTAAGTCCAAGGGTTCCGTCAAGCAAGACTTCGAGTGTCTTGAACTGATCCTCTTGCTCTGATGAGACTCTGTGATATTCAGCATCTCAACGTCTGCTTGAGTCTGGAATGTGGATGAGCATGGAAGTGGGTGACCAGGTAGTGATAGTAAAAATCTTATTTCCCAACATTTCTCTGTCTTAGAAGAAAAGACTGAGAAGTGTCCACTTGTGGGCCAGAGCCCTCCTGTCTTGGGCTTTCTGATACAGAATCTTCTTGTGATCTGGAGTCCTCTGACTCAGGTTCGTTTCCTGGTCTATTTGTGTCCCTGTGATCAGTGTCCTCATGCATTTTCCAAATAAGTTGTTCAAGTTTGGTGCTTAGATGATCTAAGATCATCTGTTTTCAGCCATCATTGGAAAGCTCCTCAGACACACACAAGTCTTTTCCATCAGAATCAGCAAAAAGTGCAACCCATCTTAACGATATCTTGGATTGAAAACATATTTAAGATTGCCCTGAAATCCTTAAATCAGGTTACCCTGAATTTGTGATGTATTCACTAAGCTAGGATATTATATAAGTATTCAAGAGAACATGTATGGGGGTCTTCACTTGTAGAGCCTTTCATCAAACTGATAAAATTGTAGTGCTTTGTGCATGTGAACAAGCTTCCCCAACACGAGCAGTATCATGACCTGGCATCATCCTACCCTCTCACAGCGGCAGGAGACAATTTACTTTGAAAACAGTGTAAGCAGCCCAAACACTTCAAGAGCTGGAAGAATCATAACTTTCCTCTTACAACCATACTTCCCTTTAGGCATTCACAAGACTTTAGTTCCGTTGTTTGTAGGAGGGGTAGATGGAAAGAAAAAAGAAGAAAAGACAGAGAGAGAGAGAGAGAGAGAGAGAGACAGAGAGAGGAAGGAGGGGCAGGAATTGCAGCCAAAGTTCAACAAGAGGGAGCCTTTAGATGGTGCCTCCTTCTCCTCTTCCAAGAGGATGCTATCTGGATCATAAATTACCAGCCGTGAGGAATCGGCTTGTCCCTTTAAGGCTATTAAAGGACCAAGATGAGCCGGGTTCCCAAATGAGCTTTGAGGATTACTCTGCAGGTGGAAGGTGGTTGCCCATGGCGGGGAAGAAAAATCGACTCGCAGTATATCATTTTGGAGCTCTCCAAACGTTAATCCCCAGACTGCTTTAAGCAGGAGGAATTTGAGATAGTAATGGTCAACTGGCTATTGCATGTTTCTGATAACAGCAGATGCTCTCCACAGTAGCTGCTTATCCCAGGTGCAGAGAATGTGAAAGGTGGGAGCCTTGGACATGCGCATGATGATAAGGGAATGGTGGGTGGGTGCCTGGCAGGGGCGGAAAGGAGTTAAGGAATGCAAGTATCACCTCAGCCCCAGAGGAGCCGCCACTCTGAGATTCAGTCCTCGGAGGAAAGACCAGCCTGCTCCCGCTCCGTGGAGGAGCTCTGTGGCTCGAGGGGCGAGGTCACTCTTCAAAGGCAGGAGCTAATTTTTTCCCTGGATTAAGGAGAAGATTCATGAGGTCAACGGTGTGGGCTGTGCAACCCACTCAGAGGCTGTCTTGGAAGCATCAATCAAGCCCAGGACCAAGAGTCCAATCTTGACCACTGGCAAATATCTATTTTAGGTTGACCCCATCCTTACTTGCTGGAGGCAGGAGATGTTATTCAGTGTGTCAGAGAACTTATTAAACTACTGGATGGTGATTTTTAAAAGTTAACTTTTTAAAACATGTCCTTGGTATGTGAGCGCCAAGAGAACACTGGGATTGCTTGCTGACAGGTGAAAAGCCTT
>PVJO010031206.1:0-14602 GCA_004026905.1 Hystrix cristata
TTATATAAGAAGAATCATGTGCTATTAAATTTCTGTGTCTTATTTATTTCACATTATGGTCACAACATGCAACCCTTTTCCTACCAGTTGAGCAAATTTATCTTCCTTTAAGGCTGAGTAGTACTCCATTATGTATACATACCACATTTTATTTGTCTATTCATTTTATAATAGGCATATAGGCAGCTTCCAAAATTTACGTCTTGTTAGTTTGTGCTGCTATAAACACGGTTATGCATGTATCACTCTATGACGTTATCTTTAACTCTTTTGTGAAGATGCCCATGAGGTGATAGCTGGGTGAGATGGAATTTCTAATTTTATTTTTATTTTTTTTGAGGAGTCTCTATATTGCTTTCCACAGTGGTTTCACTAGCTAACACTCCTGTGGACAATGTCGATAGGTTCCTTTTTCCCAGGACTTTGGCAGCTTATGTTGATTTTGAGTTTAGGATTAGAGCTATTCATTCCAGAGCAAGATGGAACTTCAGTGTTACTTTGATTTTCATTCCTCTAGTGGCCAAAGATGATGAACTTATTTTTTTTTTTAATGTACATATAGGCCATATGTACATCTTCTGAGAAGTTCTTATTCATTTCAATTGCTCATGTTGATTGGGTCTTTTAGTTTGGGTGTTCTAATATTTTTTATTTCTTAGTATATTCTAGATAAATGTCCTTTGTGTGACGAGTAGCTGGGGCAAAACTTCTTCCCATTATATAGATTCTCTCTTCACTCTTCTGCCATTTCCTTCAGGTTCAGAACATTTTAAATTTGACATGATCTCATTTGTTAATTCTTGGTGTTACTTTTGTGCAATTGTTATTCTGTTCAGAAAGTCCTTGCTGGGGCCAATGCTCAAGAGTTTCACGTATTTATCTTCCAGCAGATTCAGTGTTTCTGTTTTTATATCTAGGGTTTTGAACTATTTTTATTTTATTTTATTACATGGTGACAGATGACAGTCTTTATTCATTTTTTTCTGCATATGGCTATTCGTTTTTGCCTGCATCATTTGTTAACAAGACTATCTTTTCTCCACAGTATATTTTTTGCCCTTTGTGTCAAAGTAACATCACAGATGGTAGTCGGGGCTGCTTCTGCCTCCTCAATCCTTGTCCATCATTCTACGTACATTTTTGTGCCTGTATCATGGTCTTTTTGGCACTATGGTTTTGTAATATAGTCTGTCATTGTGAGGTGTCCTACTTAGCTCTTGTCTTTTATAATTCCACATAAATTTTAGGATTGTGTTTTCAACATCTGTGAAGAATTCTGTGGGCATTTTGATTTGAATTGCCTTAAATCTGTATGTCATTTTTTGATAACATCATTTTGGCAATATTTTTTCTGTTTTTCTAGGAACAGAGGATATCCTCCTCCTTTCTAATGTCAATCTCTTTTTTTTCAGGCTACAATGATTTTGTTGTAGAGTCTTTCACCTCCTTGTTAATTCCCAGATATTTACTTTTTTTTTTGAAGCTTTTCTAAATGGAAAATTTTTCCTCATTTGTTTCTCAGATGTTCATGGTTGGTGCTGAATGCTGGTAATTTTTATGTGTTGCTTCAGTATCTTGCCAGTCTGCTTAATTTGTGGCTTAGTTCTAAAAGTCTTTAGGTGGATATTTTGGGTGTGATTTGTAAAAGGTCATGTAAGTTTCCAGAAAGAATAATTTGACTTCTTACTTTCCCCTTCGTATCCCCTCGTTTGTTTCTCTTGACTGATCGATCGCTCTGCTCTGTTTTAAGAACTCTACCAAACAGAAGTGGTGAGGGTGAACATAATTGTCTTCCTAATTTCAGAGGGAAGGTTTCCAGTTTTTCCCTATTTGATATGATGTTGGCAGTGACTTGGTTGTAAACAGCTGTTAGCTGCTTGGGTTAAAGTCCTTCTGTAATTTTTTACAAAGAATTTTTATCACAAATTACGTTACATTTTGTCAGAGGCTTTTTCTTCGACTATTGAGATAATCATGTAATTTTTATACTAACTTCTGTTTATATAATGTATTGCAGATTTATTTATGTATTTAGTGTGGACTTTTTAAAATGGGTACAAATTTTCAGTTTGGGAAAAGGAAATATTTATGGAAAGAGATGTTGGTTATATTTGTACATGATGAATATGATTGATATCACTGAATAGTGCATGTAAAATTGATGAAAATGGTATATTTTATTACAATCTACAATGGAAATAAAATACAGATAAATCTTTTAAAACACAAACAAAAAAAGGTCCAGTGAATACTATGCAGATTTTTTCACCTGACTACAGGAAGAGCTCCTAAATTTTGGTGGGTATTTTAGTTTGTTCTTCTTTTCCTCCAGTAGTATTAGGGAATCCGTGGGGATTGCAATACACAAGCCAGCTCGGCTAATTATGAGCTCTGTGCACCGAGTCTCCAAGGTCATCTAGTAGTCAATATCGGCACTTGTCTCCAGCCCTTCAGTAGCTTCAGTAGAGGTCCAGTAGCCTCTATGGGTCTCTTCATCCAGGGGGTCTGCGTCTGGAAGTTTATATCTGACACCATATTCATTTCGAGCTGAGACAAGATCTAGCACGTCTGGAGTGCACAAGCAGGGAGATTTCTGTGGATCTGCACTCCTTGGCCATGATCCAGCATGGAGGCAGCTTTACCCAGTAAGTGCTGAGGGAGGGCCTAGGTGCAGGGAGGACTATCAGAAGCTTTATTTCCTACCCACCCAGACAAACCGATCAGCTGGGAAGTCATATGGGAGGATAATAATTGCAAAATTCAGTTATAATTACAGTGAGCTTTATGTTTCTTGTTTTGTTGTGGGCCTCTGATAATTACTCAATGTTTT
Organism: Hystrix cristata; assembly: GCA_004026905.1. Classification (NCBI taxonomy): domain Eukaryota; kingdom Metazoa; phylum Chordata; class Mammalia; order Rodentia; family Hystricidae; genus Hystrix; species Hystrix cristata. Next base: position 2,831 of record PVJO010031206.1, read on the forward strand.
AATTCCCTCCCTCACTTGTTATACTTGCCATAGATGTCTGATCCACAAAAGTATAAAGTGGGTCTCTATAGTGTCACTCGAAATTGCGAGAGAATTATGAAAAGGTTTAAGTTGAGAGGAAGGAAGGTGACGTAATTCTAACAGCATGACGTGAACATCCTGCCAGGAGGGTGCGGGCAAGTTTTCCTATTAACAGTCCACATTATATAACAAGCCATTTCATTCCGGGAGGTACCCTTTGCTCACTGCGCTCACCTGTTTGGGGACTCCTGTTAGATCACGAAATAGTTTGTGGCACTTGCTGTCTCCTCTGTAGGAAGGACAGGCACAGATCACCTAAAAAGATAATCGGAAGAGCAGGAACATTATAATTCAGCACACAGTTTCTCATGCTTCTCTCCAGTCTATTTCTGCTGTTGTCACATCTTCCTCCGTTTCTGTAAGCTGGTAGCTCAATTTCTACTTAGGAAACTGGCCAGAATTTTAAAATGTACCTCAGGTGTGTCTGTGGTTAGAAACTGTCAAATTTAGTAAATACTTGCTGGTGGCTGGGAAAAATTAAGATGAGAGATTGGAATCCAGAGTATGACAACTTAATTTTGACTCATTTAGTCCCATTTACTATGCGATGTGTGCATGTTAGTATCTCTGAAACTGCACATTGGCATCAGAGTTGATTTCTACTTCATACAATGGAATTGAGGAAAAAATAAGCAGATATTGTTGCTTCCTAGTTGATTAATATGTGGTGAATGTATAAAAAGGGGTAAATGTAATTTAAATATTAGTATTGTTATTAATTATAAGATTAAACTTCATAACTCTCAACCAAAATATCCCGTTACTTGAAGTTATATTTTTTGTATTTCTGAAATGGGACATTAAATTTTGTCCTTATATATGCTGTGTATTTAAAAAAAAAAAGATTTACTTGATGATAGCTATTCTTTCTAGAGTGAGATGGAATCTTTGTGTTATTTTTAAAAAAAGAAAAAAAAATAACTAGTCTCTTTAATTTCTGTTTCCCCAGAGTCTATACCTTGATTGGTACAGAGAGATCATCAAAAATAAAAACCGATCTTACACACTGGGTAGATCATTCTTTGGCTCACAAAAAAGTTGATTGTATTCAGTGTTGCTGCAGCACATTTAGTGGTTTCCCATCTATACTGTCATCCCATTCTGCAATGTACACTAATCATCAGAAAAATGTAATAGTGCATATCTATGTCCATATCATGAAAACACGAGCCTCAAAGGTTTATTTTACAACACCTACGCTGTTTAGTTATTCAATGATTATGACAAAAATATTCAAGCGTATTCAAAAAAGAAAGAGAGGTAGGGAGAAGTGGTGAGCTTTTTCTTGAGCTGATGCACATCTGAGAATCATATCACCCCAGTCTTCACTGGCTTTTGACACTTGTTTTCATCAATAAACTCACCATTTCCATGGAATTCTTTATTTGAAGCAAACAAAGCAAAGGAAAATTTTTATCAAGTTCCAGACATCCATTAGATGCTACACATGTTGGGAAAAATACTGGGATTATCTCTTTTTTTTTCTCTAAAGCAGTTGATTGTAAGATTTGAGAGATTCACAGTCAGTATGTGTATGGTACAAGATCAATGATACAGGACTAAAATATTGATTTCCTAACTCCCATCCCAGGGCATTGATGCTCTTTTGAAGCCCAGTGGAAATATTCTCTATACAAGACACTATTTCATAGCACACGAGTGTCAGTGATATGTTACAGGACACACGAACAGTAATAGGTTATGTTTGATGAGGACTGATTTTTTTTATTGAGCAAAAAATGTAGGCGATTAATCTGTACCTTTTAGGAGAGCTAGATATTGTTACATTGTAGAGTAGATGGATGAGTTCTGACATGCATACAAATATTCTCACTGAAATCATGGCAGCAGTTCTTTTGGAGAAGTGGCTACGATCAAGTGTGCAGAAGAATGCAGTCATGCAGAGATATTAATCCCAAATTTCTTAGGTGACAAATTGAACCTCTTTAAAATATCAATTCTAAAGCAAATATTACTGTTTATTTTTAAAATATAGGTAATGGGTACTACTGGCTGTATTTATATATAATACCAGGAGCTCATTTTCTAAATGCTAGGAAATATTTGAAGGATTATCAGCCTTGGTATAGGAAAGGTCCACCAAGAACTTCACATGTAGATACTATGCAGAAACTATACTGGATCCCACACCAGGGTTTCCAGATGTTAAAATATTTACACATAAACATACACATAAACAGGACTGAATACCACTACTGTCTGCAATTTAAATATTTTAAAACATTTATACTGTATTGGTTATTTACATTATTCCCTACAGGGATCTTTTTTTTTTTTTGGCATTTTTTACTATGAAACTCTACTGTGGGCTGACCAAAGAATAAATACACATTGTCTTCAAGTACCTGAGGCAAAAAGTGCAACTCACGTACCAGGAAATATTGCTGTGAATATCTATTAAATTGTAAAAGAAGGGTCAGGCTCAAACATGGGATTTGATTTCTTCCCTAGTGCTAAAGTTCTTAATCAAATGCAAAAGACCTTAAGATTAGAAAAACAGAAGAAATAATCCCAGGCCACTCACTACGGAATACAGAGAGGAACAAAAAGCAGAGCTGCCTTCCTTAGTTATTATTATTATTATTATTATTATTATTATTATTATTATTATTATTTTCCAAGAGCATGTATTGGTGCATTGTATACATAATGATCACATTCATCATGGTTATTTTGAACCTGTACGTGATGTATCTTGGTTTTCCCTAACTCTTGCACAGTGTATTAAGTGTCTAAATCAAAGCAATGTGGACAACTGTATGGGTATTGGGTGTTTGTTTCCTTTCTCCAACATGCCTTTGTTTTTCAAAAGGTGCCCAACAAGTTTAGAAAAACAAAATCTAACACACATCTCAGAATTTCATCTCCTGGGGCTCTCAGAGGACCCAGACCTGCAGCCCGTCCTCTGTGGACTCTTCCTGTCCATGTACCTGGTCACGGTGCTCGGGAACCTGCTCATCGTCCTGGCTGTCAGCTCTGACTCCCGCCTCCACACCCCCATGTACTTCTTCCTCTCCAACCTGTCCTTGGCTGACATCTGCTTCATCTCCACCACAGTTCCAAAGATGATTATGGACATCCAATTACAGAGCAAAGTAATCTCCGTTGCGGGGTGTCTGACACAGATGTCTCTCTTTATAATTTTTGGTTGTATGGATGACATGCTCCTGACTGTGATGGCCTATGACCGGTTTGTGGCCATCTGTCACCCCCTGCAATACCACAACATCATGAACTCCCGCCTCTGTGTCCTCTTAGTCATGGGGTCTCTTTTGTTTAGTCTTTTAGAATCCCAGCTGCACAATTGGCTTGCCTTGCACTTTACCTATTTTAAGGATGTGAACATTTCTAATTTCTTTTGTGAACCTTCTCAACTTCTAAATCTCATCTGCTCTGATAATTTGACCAAAAATATAGTCACATATTTTGTGGGTGCCATCTCTGGGTTTCTTCCCATCTCAGTGATCTTTTTCTCTTATTACAAAATTGTTTCCTCTGTCCTAAGAATCCCATCCTCAAGTGGGAAGCACAAAGCCTTCTCCACCTGCGGGTCTCACCTCTCCATTGTTTGCTTATTTTATGGAACAGCTGTTGGCGTTTACCTTGCATCCTCTGTGTCACATTCTCCTAAAAAGATTTCGGCGGCTTCCGTAATGTACACTGTGGTTATCCCCATGCTGAATCCCTTCATCTACAGCCTGAGGAATAAGGACATGAAGCATGCCCTGTGGAGGCTGAAGAGCAGAACAACATAGACTTATTATCTCTTCCCTCCATTCTGTAGTCTGTGTTTTAAAATTCAATCACTGAGACTTGCAAATCCTGCCTTTTGGTTCACGTTATCTTGGAGCTTCATGGCTTTCTTTCTACTCAATGTTCCATGTCTAAATATTGTGTTCTTTAGTTGTTCTTTAACTAAACAGCATGAGTATTCATGAATCTCTTTTTATCATAAAATATGATGGCTAAATAGACTAAACAGGCATCCTCTGTAGTTTCGGAGAAATGGCCTTGGCCCCCAGGTGAAATGCTAAATACTCTATATATTTAAAATTTGATTCTCTTTTCAAAATGCATGCATATTTTATTTGAAATCCACATCAAAGTTATCTATGTAGGAAATTTAAATACACAAGTTGTATCACTGATGCCCAAGTTTGGAATTTTTCCCCCTTTTTTGGCTTACAAAATCATTTATAAAAAAATCATTTATCAAATAAAAACGATGGCTACATCCTATGATTTCAGCAGTGCTCTGGAAGGCTTAGGAAATATTGAAGAGAGTAAATTTCCCTTCCTACCACTGAAATGACAGGAAGTGCCTACAGGAACAGCGGCTTACCAAGTTGGTAATAACAGTTGTGAAAAACACTGCAGATTTGGAAGCCATGAGGTGAGGTAGAAAATGTAAAATGTTTTTCTTCTCAATTGGTCAGTTGTGCTGAAAATTGATCATCATTCCTTAAGAGAGAACCAGGAACTAGCAATCTGAATCAGGTTGCTCATTGCAGACCGCTGTGAGGGTAACGAGGTGCAGCACTTATTGGTGAGTAAGAATGATTGTCGTCTGGAGAGGGGACACTCAGTGGAAAGCGCTCTCCATACAGTCAGGACTACTGGGCTGCTGTCATGACCTCTTGTTTCCTGCAAATCCAAGGCAGGGGTGCTATACAGCAGAGAATTACGGCTGGTAGTGTTATATGAAATCACACAGTAGGTTAACACTCCCACTATAATTGTATGGAAAGCCAGGCCCAAGATTAGTGGCCCATCCCATTCGTTAAATGATCTTCAATACAAGGAAGCGCACACATACACACACACACCCCACATGCACACAACCCATATTTGCACAACACATGCATGGTCTACATGGAGCCAAGTAATAAAACAAGAAACAACACATTTGACCCACTCTCCAAATATCTCTAAATCAGTTTTTCTGCCTCAGGTACCAACACATCAAGGTGAATTGGTTTTTATACTTCTTAAACCAGGTGTTTGGCATCAGTTGCCTAGAATCACATTTTATCTGTACATCAAAGGAGAAAGGTGATCAGAAATCAGAATGTATTAAACATATTTGGAATTATATCACATGGACTGACAAAAACCAATGTTATGCTCTCTGCTAATGAGCAATGTTCTTTCTCTGGTACCAAAGTTACTTTACAGATTATTTCAGAATGCATCACAGAGTCTCGTCCATTGCTAGGTTCTTCAAAACTTTGACGATCTACCAGATTTACAATAAAGAGAGATTTGAGAAAAATGGTTTCTATTTTTTTTGTTTTAATTTTGTAGAATATTTTCTGAGATGACATAAAAGAACAAATGACGAATAGGCATGACTCACATGGTTTTTTGAACATACCTAATGATGTAAACCATGAACTAATTCTGATTTGAGTTATACTATAGAATTTTGCATTCATTCAAAATAGTTGTTAATTAAATCAATGAAAGTTATAGTTGTACCTTAATAATCAGTTTGGTAAAGTAAAATAAAAGGGAGCATGGGATGTATGCATTTCTGGGACATTGCTGCTTTTTTTTTTTTTTTTTGGTGGTGCTGGGGATCGAACTCAAGGCATTGTGCTTGAGGGCCAAGCACTCTAACCACCGAGCTAAATCCTCAGTCCTGACATTGCTGCTTATGAGCTGAGAATTGGTCAAGAGGAGGGAGCAAAGTGCTATGGCTCGAATATACTTTGTCCCCTTGAAACTGCAGTTGGATTGTACTGTGATAGTGTTGGGAGTTGGAGCCTTTAAAATGTAATTGGAGCCTGATGTGGTGCACACCTGTAATCCAGAACTCTGGGAGGCTGAAGCAAGAGGACTACTTACCTAGGTAATGAGATCCTGTCTCATTTTTTAAAGAGAGGGGAGCTGAGGATATAACAAAGTGAGAAGGTCCTCAGTTCAGTCCCTACTAACATACTCACACACACGTGCATGCGCACATATGTGTGTGTTGTGAATAATTGTCATGGATGGATTAATCCACTCACAGATAAGTGGACCAATAGATGGAAGGTTATTTTGTTACAAAAGCAAGCTCCCTCTGGCTAGCTTCTTCTGTATCACCATGTGTTAGTTGTGCTCCAATAGGATGCAGCAAAAGGCCCTCACCAGACCTGCAGCCCAACAGATGTCAACATCATGCTCGTGTCCTTCCCAACCTCAAGAAGTCTGAGCTAAACAAACATATATTCCTTATAAGTTATCCAGTCTCAGGTATTTTGTTACAACAACAGAATAGGAGAGGGAAAAAAGCCTCAACTTAGTGTCTCTTTTTCTTCAAAATTATTGTCTTTCACATGGTGAGAGATGCAGTGACAGTGGGATGCTTAGAATGCTCATTAAGCGACTGAAATTTTTAAAAATCCCGGAATACAAAAGCTTAACAGCCAAAAGCATATTTTCTCTCATGATAATCTGAAAGTTGGGCTAGGAAGAGGATGGTAGAAAAGCACTGCACAAAGCCCTGCTAAGAGCTTTGGTTTTCTTTTGTATTAGCTCCAACTGTCCCTAAAACAGTTGTCCCCCATCCTCTTTGGCACAATAGACTAGTTTCCTGGAAGACGATTGCCAGTGCCTGGGGTTGGGGTCACTTAAGGATGATTCAAAGGAGCAAGCAACCTAGAACTCTCCGCCTGTGCAGTTTACAGTAGAATTCTGCTCCTACAATAATCTAAGTCCAGTGTGGACCTAACAGGAGGCAGAGCTCAGGCGGTAATGAACGTGGCGGGGAGCGGCTCTAAACACAATGAAGCTCCCCTCCCTCTGTCATTGCCAGCCATTCACTTCCTGCTGTGAAGCCTGGTTCATAGCAATCCAAGGGCAGGCAGCATCTGTGGCCCAGGGGGGTTGGTTTCCTCAGCCCTAGAGCTTTGTTCTGGCCAAGTCAATCCCACGTCTACATTCAGGAGTTCTGGGATCTGCTCCAGGAAATGGCTGTTAGCTGCTTGAGGTAAGGTTCTCCTATAATTTTTTGTAGCCAGGATTTTAATCATGAATCATGTTGAGTTTAGTCAGAGACTTTTTCTTCAACTAGTGAGATAATCATGTGATTTTTATCCTTACTTCTGTTTGTGTACCGTATTTCATTTATTTATTGACTTTTTTTTCTGAGACAGGGTCTCACTATGTAGTTCAGGCTGGCCTTGAACTCACTGTGAAGCCAGGCTGACCTCGAATTCATGGTGATGCTCCTACTTAACCTCCCAAGTGCTGGGGTGACAGGTGTGTGCCACCACCCCTGGCTGCACTTCTTGATTTACGTATGTTGAGCTATCCTTGAGTCTCTGGGATGAAGACAAGTGATGTTTTTACTGATTTCTTGCCTGGTGTTCGTAAGCACGTTGTTGGAGATTTTTGTAGATACGTTCATGCAGGAGATTGCTCTATAGTTTGTTTGTTTGTAGTCGCCATCTGGTTTTGATGTCAGTGTAATGGTAGCTTTACAATGATTTTGGCATGTTCCTCCCTTTCAGTGTAATGTAAGAGTCTGGAGAGTGTTGGTGCGACATATTCCTTTAAGTTCTGGAAAAATTTAGCGCTTGGCCTATCTAGGCCTGGGCTTTTCTTAGTCGATATCATTTTTATTTCATTTTGTTGGTCTATTCAGAGTTCTTATATCTTCTTGATTCAATTTGAGTTACTCGTATTTATCTAATAATTCCTCCATTTCTTCTAGGTTCTCCTATTTATTGAAATATAAATTTTGAAAATAGTTTTCTCTGGACTTAGGCAGTGCCCATTGCAATTTCACCTTTTTCACTTCTAAGTTCACTGATACAAATCTTTTCTTGCCATAATTTGGATGCTTGCTTGGTTTTTTATCAATTTTCTTTATCCTTTTAAAGAATCAACTTTTTGATTCATTGATTCTTTGTGTTTCATTGATTCTTTTTGATTCATTGATTCTTTACTCTCACTCTGTTTTTTATTCTAGGCATGTGTCTTAGTTACTTTTCTCATCACTGAGACAAAATACCTGAAACCAAAAGTTGAAGGAAGAAAGGTTTATTTAGCTCACAGCTTGTAGAGGTTTCATTCTATAATCAGCTGTCTCCAAGGCAGGGTGGCCTGGCAGACAGGAATCACAGAGGAGAAATAGTTCATGGCTGGCAGAAGATAGCAAAGCAAGCCAGGAAAGTTAGCAGCTTTTTTTTTCCTCTTTTATATTCTATCTAGGCTACTGGAATTACAGTGGTGCCAGACCAGTCAGCGGACTCTTTTAGTAGTCACCCACCCTTAATCCTAGTCCCTTAATCTTAGCATTGCACCTCAAATCAGTCACACACTCTAGAATCAGCCGCCTCTGAAAATGCCCCACCTATGACCACATGAGGCTTTGTGGGGACATCTAGACACCAGCCATAACAGTATGCAAAACAATACGCTTTACTTTTAGAACTGCTCGCTTTCTTTCTTTCTTTCTTTCTTTCTTTCTTTCTTTCTTTCTTTCTTTCTTTCTTTCTTTCTTTCTTTCTTTCTTTCTAGTTTATTGTTTGGTTGCTGTGATGCTAGTGTTATTTGATTGTACCAACTTAATTTTCCCTTCATTTCTTCTCTGATCCACTAGTTATTCAAGAGTGTGTTACTTCACCTTTATAAGATTGTATAGTTTCTGTGTTAAATAGATATATGTAAGGCATGAAAATATAAGACTGCTAGATGAAAGGAAAGAGAAAACATCAGTGCATTGGTCAAAGAATTAATTCCTTGCATATAAACCCAAAAGCAAGAGCAATAAGGGCAAAACCAGAAAGATGACATCGCCCCAAACTTAAAAAGCCTTGATGCTGGGAAAGATGTAGAGATCGAAGACATAGCCTTCAAACAGAGGATATACTTTTAATTACACATTAGATAAGAGGTAAATGTTTAACTTATATGGAATCCAGATAACTCAAAAGTAAGAAAACATATAAGTATTAGAAAAGAAGTAAAGCACTTATATAGCCATTTCTGAAAATAGGATTTAGAGATCACCGACAGGTATGTAAAAATACTTTCAACCTCACTGATCATCAGTGAAATGCAAATTAAAAGACAAGGTGGTACTACTTCACACCTGTTAAGCCATTTCCCAAAAGATGAATGATACCAGGTGTTGATGAGGACTTCTAAAACAGAACCTTGAGCACTTTTAATAAAAGTGTAAATTTATGTAGCCCTTTGGGAAACATTACAGATTTTCCTCAAAAAAATTAAAAACAGAGCAGTCATATAATTCATAATTTCCTCTACTGCATGTTTATCCAAATCATCTGAAATCAGTAGGTGAACTTTATGGACGTTCTCATTATTTTAGCAGCATTATCAATACTAGCCAAGACATGGAATTAAACTACTTGGCATAAGATCAGTGTAGCAGTAAATCTGGTATGTACACTCAATGTAACACTAAGCAGCATAGACAGATGGGAATCATGTGATTTGCACCATGTTTCAGCCGGCACAACACTGTATTAAGAGAAATGAGATAGGACTAGAAAGACAAAAGACTATGTGAACTCCCATACGGAATGTAAAATTGTCAAATTCATGAAAATATAGGATAAAATGGTAGTGACCTGAGGCTATGGGACAGGGGATTAAAGGACACAAAATTTCAGTTGGGAGAAATAATTTTAATTGATCTCTTGTACACTGTAGATTCATAACAATGAATTTTACATTTGTGAAACAAATTAGATCAGAATCAAGTCTCCAGAACATAATAAATATTACAGATCAGAGGCAAAACTATATTCTACACTACTGCAAAATGACGAAAGAATTAAAAGGACATTTCTATCCAGAAATATAGAAACTGCAAACGCTGGAAAACATGCTTAATTAGTCACTGGGAAATGCAAAACGAAATCACAATGAGATACAACTTTATACCCAAGAGCAGTTATGGTTTTAATAAAATATAAAATAAGAAGTACCACCAAGGGTGTGAGCACATTGGAAACTTTGGACATTATAATGTGAAGTGTGTTTGGCTTTTCAGGATGTTAAATTTAAAATGACCTCATATTTCAGTAGTTTCGCTCTTAGATGTATCACTTAATCATTTGAAACAAGCATATTCATTTGATGCTTAACAACCAGATTAGGTCCTGAGAAAAACTTTGCTGGTGATTTTTTTCATTATGTGAAAGTCACAGAGTGTTACGGCAGTATTCACATCATTGAAATGTCCATCAGTGGATGAATGGATAAACAGTTTGTGCATATATGTAGTAGAATATTGTTTATCCCTAGAAAGGAGCAAGTGTACATTACCAAATAAAAGTGTCCAAAAGTAGGAGGAAGAGAAAGAAGGAGAGAATGAGGTAGGCATAAACACAGCAAGCAAGGAAAAAAGAAAAAGGCTAGCAAGGAAAGGAGGAGAAGACAGGGCAAGTGGGGAAAGAAGAATGGAAGGAAGGAAAGAAGGACAAGAAAGGAGGTCAGGAAAAGACAAAATTCCTAAAGACTGGAGAAATACCTCAGAATTACCCTAGGCATGTATCACTATGAAACAAGTAAAAAAACTCACACTCAAAGACAGATTCCAGCTTTCATATTGGAAATCTATTCATTTTTTTTAAATCAAAAGTAAGATAGCAACTGTAGGAGCCACGGTTCACTTACAGTCCATTCAAAACTCAGTCTTTCCATTCAGAAATTACGTGAATGAGAGAAATATCTGAGATAAGTTTTCAGAATTAAATGAATTCATGCACGTAAGACAACAAGCATGGTCTTGATATGGTAAGAACTTTGCTAATTTCCATTTCCTTTCATCGGGAAAATTATGGTGAAGACCATTAACACTCAAGTAATAATTTTGTTTCTTGTTTTTGTTTTTGCTTTTTCGTGCCAGGGATCGAACTCAGGACCCTGTGTTTGCTAGGCAAGCACTCTAACCACTGAGCTAAATCCCCAGCCTCAAGCAATAATTTTGGAGGAGACCATAATCTCTTCCATCATATAGGAAGTTTAGGACATACCTGAGAAATACAACTAAACTTGAAAATTTAGACATGAGACATAAGAAGGACAAATATAAAGGGAATTACTGAGGGTACTGTTGAGGAGAAAGAAACCAAAAAATAGTTTTTAAAAAGTCACAGGTATTTTAGGTCTAGAAGAAATTAAACATGTCACTTAGAGGAGAAAAAGAGTCAGAACATTGAAATTCACACCATTTGTCTTGGAGGCTCTAACATGCACATAGTTCTGAGGACACTGGTCCATCAAGAACCAGAGACTGCTCTGCTGAGGAGTCTGCCCAGGGCGCCCTTCACGTCCTTGTTCCTCAGGCTGTAGATGAAGGGGTTCAGCATGGGGGTCACCACGGTGTACATCACTGAGGTGATCATGCTACCATGGGAAGCATGGGGCAGAGCAGAGCTGAGGTACACCCAAAGTACTGTTCCATAGAACAGGGAGACCACGCAGAGGTGAGAGCCACAGGTGGAAAACGTCTTAGACTTGCTGACAGTGGAGGGCATTCTCATTAAGTAAGAGATAATCTGAGAGTAAGAGAAGAGGATCGCAGAGGCAGGAAACACACCAAGCAGGGAAGCTACCAAGTAGAGAAAGATGTTATTGATGAATGTGTCAGAGCTGGCCACCTTCAGAACTTGAGCCAGTTCACAGAAGAAATGTGGGACTTCTGTGCCT
>PVJO010031207.1:0-15602 GCA_004026905.1 Hystrix cristata
TGTCTCAAAATTTAAAAATAAAAAGGGCTGGGAAATTAACTTTGGTGCTGGGGATGGAACTCAGGGCCTTGCACTTGCTAGTCAAGTGTTCTAACCACTGAGCTAACTCCTCAGCTCACCCCCAGGACTTTAGGGTACAGGTTTTAGGACTGACCAGCTAGTCATACCAGCCATTGCTCAAAAAATGTCAGCACCAGGCCAGGACCAGAATTGAAGATTATTCCAGCGCTGCAGATGTAGCTCAGTGGCAGAGCACTTGCCTAGTATGTGTAAGGCCCTGGGTTTGATCCTTTGCATCACAAAAAAATGAAACAAGATTTTTCCAGGTTCTTTCTTTTTTTTTCTAGGTTCTTAATCTTGACCTTTCATCTCCCTAAGAGCCCTGATTAGACTAAATCAAGTGAAAGTTGGACCCAGGCTTGGTGGCACATGCCTGCAATCCCAGCACTCTGGGAAGCTGAGGCCAGAGAATTTACAGGTTTGAGCCTAGCCTGGTCAACTTAAGGAGACTCTGTCTCAGAAAAGAAAGAAGGGCTGAAAAAAAAAAAAAAAAAAAAAAAAAAAAAAAAAAAAAAAAAAAAAAAAAAGAAGGGCTGGCGGTGTAGCTCAGGTGGAAGGGCCTGGGTTCATTTCCCAGGACCACACACACACAAAATTGGAAATTTTCCCTACTCAAAATAACCAAAGAAAGAAAAAAAGAAAAAAAAATAACCAAAGAAAGGAAAATGTACAGACAGAAGATAAGCACACAAAAGGGATGAGGATGGCTAAAGAGATGAAGGGGGTAAAAGCAGCAGCCATTCTAGCAGCATCCCGACATCTGCAGGTAGAACTGACAGGTAAAAGTGCAGAAGCAGGAAGAGAAGTTCACAGATAGCTCCAGGCACTAATCACTTCCCACACAGGAAGTTCTCTTACTGTAGAGCTCATAGCTGAAAGGAGATGGAAAAAATTTGAATGCACAATAAAAACAAACTGTGCCTGGAACAATAGCTATGGGGAATGAACATGCACAGAATAGTTTACTTACTTGTTTAGACAAAGGTGGGCTTCAATGAAGATATCCTTTGCTTTTTCAGGGAAGTCCTTTATCTTAAAATTAGCATCATATTCTTTTATCTTCCGGATTCTGTGGAATTAAGCATGAGAATCACCCTTTAAAAAGTCTTCATGGGGCTGGGGATTTAGCTCAGTGGTTAAAGTGCTTGCCTAGCAAGCACAAGGCCCTGAGTTTGATCCCCAGCACCCAAAAAAAAAAAAAAAAAAAAGATTTATTTACTGTACATCCTTTCTCAGTAAACTGCCAGAGAATACGCTCCATTAAAATAAAAAATACCTGGGCACCCTTTCTTACTCCTCACCTTAGAGCCTTGGTGGCACTACCCTCCCAGGGGTGCTATTCCTCACCACACCCTCTCACCCATGAACTCCCAACAGTCCTTGGGACCCCACCATGAAATGTCTGTCCTCAGGGAAGCCTTCCTGGAGTTGCCAGGTGGGGCCTCCCTCCCTGTCATATGCTCCCATACTTCAGCACACCTGTAACTATTTAACTGAAGTGCACGCAATCGGTGCCTCCCCTAGATGGCAACTTCATGGAAAAGCACGTGTGGGCTGTTCATGGAGACCTGAGAGCTCACAGTCCAGGAGAGATACATGATAGGGGATCACAGCAGTACAGGGTCATGAGGATTAGTACTATGATTATAACAAGACCAACACTGAAAAGAGCTAAAAGGGACACAGTGCTGGAACTGGGCCTTGAGAAATGAGTTGACACCATGTGCAGAAGTGGGGGAAAGACATTTTCAGGTAGAGGAAAGGGTGTGCATGGAATTGGTAATCCGTTTGGGAATGCTCAAGTGTAGAATGAGAAAAATGGAGTAAGGGGCAAAAGATGATAGTGGAGATGAAGGCAGGGGTGAGGCCACTGAGAAAGGTGGATTTTATTCTTCAGATAACAGGCAACCATGAGTTTCAAGCAGGGAAGGTGACATGGTAAGACCTATACGGAAGGAAGTTAGGACAGCTATCTGAGGACTTGACAGGGACTCGCTATCTCAACGTGCTTCTGCTGTAGATCTATACACAGTCCCAAAGAACCTATGATTTAGATGTGGTCAGAACTAGAATGATGAATATGAAATGATCGTCCTGTCAACTAAGAAAAGGGTTCAGGCTCTTCTTTCTTAATGAAGGCTCAAATTAGCACCCTGCACCAGGTCAGTTTTCTTGATCCTTTTTGGCTTTTCTTAATTCCTCAAAAAAATGTTATTTATTTATTTTTTTTTTTGGGTACCGGGACTCAAACTCAGGGCCTCATGCTTGTGAGGCAAATACTCTAACCCCTGAGCTAAATCCCCAGCCCCCCCGAAATTTTTTTATATTTTGTTTTGGGGCTAGGGATTTAGCTCAAGTGGTAAAGTGCTTGCCTAACAAATTTTTTTTTTTTTTTGCTTTGGCAGTACTTTGGATTGAACCCAGGGCCTTTGCACCGAACTAAGTACCCGGCCCACCCACTAGCTCACCCTTCCTCCCCTCCTGTTTCTTTTTCAGACAACATCTTCTGAGTTGCCCAAGCCAGACTCAAACTTGTGATCCTCCTGCCGCAGCATTCTAACTGCTAGGATTATGGAAGAGTCCAACTGCCCAGCTATCTTTTTTTTTTTGCAGTACAGTATTGGGAGCTGAACCCAGGGCCTCTGCTCTGAGCTACATTACCAGCCCTCTTTATTCTTTTATTTTCTTTTTGGTGCTGGGGATCGAACTCAGGGCCTTGTGCTTGCTAGCCCTCTTTATTCTGAAATAGTCTTGCCAAGTTGCCCAAGCTGGCTTCAAATTTGTAATCCTCCTGCCTCAGCCTCCCAGAGTGTTTGGGATTACAGGTATGCACCACCACATGAGATTTTTCCCCAGTTGTTTTACTCTCTGAAGTTTTAACCTTACGGTACTTCTCATATGAATATGCTCCCTTTCATTTTTATTTTTTGTTTTTTGAGACAGAGTCTTGCTGTGTAGCCCAGGCTGGTCTTGAACTTATGGGCATCTTCCTGCCTCAGCTTCCCAAGTGCTGGGATTAGAGGGATGCATCACTATGGCCGGCTCCCTTTCGGTATTTTAAAATTTAGAATATTTGATCATGAAAGGGTTCTAAGGGGTTGGGCATTTAGCTCAGTGGTTACAGCGTTTGCCTTACAAGCACAAGGCCCTGAGTTTGATCCCCAGCACCAAAAAACAAACAAACAAACAAAAAAGGGTTCTATAGGGCAGGGTATGGTGGCTGTGAATTCAAGGCCAGTCCAGGCTACAGAGCGAGTTCAAGACCATCCTTAACTACATATCAAGACCTTGTCTCAAAAATAAAAACAAAACAAAACCCAACCAACCCAAAAGGGTTCTATGCACTCCAAAGTGAACTCCTTAACTGATGTGACAGAATTATCAATAAAGGCTGAGATGCTAAGAATCCAAATGCCCATATTATTCTGCAATAAATACAGACTCTGTGCTGAGAGTGGTGACACACACCTGCAGTCCCAGCACTCAGGAGGCTGAGTCAGGAAGTTCATTGTGAGTTCAAGGGCAGTCTGTACTACATAGTGAGACTCTGTCAAGTCACTGAAGTCCTACCCAACCTGACAGGGTCTCTCTGAAAAGAAAAAAAAAAAAGAAAAGGTCTCTCTGGCATATAGCAGCAACAAGAAGTTTCTATTTTAATATCAATCCCTGGTTGTCTCAGACACCTACGACAATTGTGATGTCACATTCTTTTTCAGTCTTTCAGTTTTCTGCTTCAGTCCTTCCTTTGAAAGAGATGACATGCGAGCATCACCCTCAGGAGGAACATAGGCATCAAAGATACCAGCTGTAGGGAGAGAAGAAGAAAATTAAACGAGTGTTGAAAGACTGAGAACAGATTATCTTGAAGTCACACAAAATTGGAAAGGATCCTGGATACAGAGTAGACTACTCCAATAGTCTTCGATGCAAGTGGCGTGGTGGCACAGAACTGTAATTGCTGAGGCTGAGGCTGGAGGATCACAAGTCTGAGTCTAGCCCGAGCAACTTACAATTTAGTGACATCCTGTCTCAAAAAATTAAGGAAGGGCTAGAGATTCAGCTCAGCGAGAAGACCCTGGATTTGATTCCTGATACAGGAAAAAAAAAGGCAAAAATAAAAACAAAAAAACTTTGATTCAGAGAAAGAAAAACAATAACAAAAAGAAAAAAAAAACTTCAAAGTAGAGGGAACCATGTTACACCGAAAAAAATAGAACAACTTAAGTCTACTCTCAGCACCTGTTTCTATTCTACCAAATGGGAAAATTTCACTCTTCTATAAACAGTATGAAAACATCAAAGATGACTCCATGAAATATATAATATATAAATCACTAATGAGACTGAGCTGATTTAGTGGTTAATTTAATGCTGTCAATCACAGTCCAAAATAAGTTTCAGAGGACCTCTGACAGGAAGATTGGGTCAGGGTCCCATTAATATTGTGCCTTACCTGTACAAGCCAGATGTATGGGACGTTCCAAACGTTCTGGAGGAATAACCAATCCTGCTTTCCGGGCATGTTCTAGAAATTCCTTTTGTGTTTTATACTTGGGTTCATAAGTAGGAGGTGTGAAACGTTTTTTAGTTCGTATCGGAATTACAGCTGTGGACGACGTCACCAGGATGGGCTGGAAGGTGAGGGAAAGGTTAGGATACAGGTAATCTGGGGGAAAAAACCCATCTCGAACAAACTAAGCAAAGCCTCACACTATAAGGCTTACAGAAATATCTAAACACTGCTCCGAGAAAAACTATAAAACAATTATCACAAGGAAAACCCATGACTACTCAAATACCTTAGAGACATCGCTTAACAGATATTGTCCCTTAGCTACCTTTATGACTATTGCTCAGGATTTATTAAGGACTCGTCTTCAGTGCACTCCATAGAACTACTGGATGCAGGTCACCAAAGCAAAGCATCTGCTTTCAAAGAACTTTCGATCTGATGGGAAATTTAAATACCAACCCAAAGCTGAAATGAGTGCAATGCTATTATTCTCTTTACTCCTCCCTCCCCGGTCTGGAGTGCTATTATTAAAGCAAAGCAGAATCCTTATCTTGGCGCTTCCTCCACGTTTATTCAGATTTCATTTTGCTCTCTCTATCGGGAGTCTCACTGTAAACTTTACTCTGTCATGCTAGCTCCCAACTGACCAATAAGCTTTTTTAAAGCAAGGTGACTTTTTCTCTTCATCACGTTTACTCCGGCAGGACTGTGACGATACAAGACTTCCTTTTCCGACTACTGTTGAATCCAGGCTAGGTGTAAGAATCAAAGAGAAGTGGGCCATCTTCCAGGTTCTTTCTCCTTTAATACCTCCTCTTCAGACAGCCCCAAACCAAATTGGGAAAAATGTAATTCCTGAAAACTCCCTCGCCCTCACACCCCGTTCAGGCTCTCCAAACTCCGCCGCTGAGCACAGTAGCGGAGCTGGCCCATCTCAAACTCTTCCCCAGCCTGCGTCTGAATCAGTCCTTAAAGTCCTACTTGCACCGTCCCTACGCACCTGCCGAGACCACCATCCCAAAACCCCGGCTAAGCAAGACAAGCCCCGCAAGGCGGGGGCTACCATTTTGTTGGCGCAAAGGCTGCCGGGACGAGGGCTGAGCGTGAAGAACGTGAGGCAAGAGAGAGAAGGCTCACGGGGCGGAGCTAGCGCGCGAGTGGAATTTTCCAGGGCGCGCGCTCTCCGTCGAAATGTGAGCCGCGCGAACGCGCACGTGCTCGTTGGAGTGGGGGAGGGCGGAGGCCTCTGGCGCGTGCGCAGTACGACCACGTTGGGGGTGGGGGAAACGCACGGCTGTCACGCGCAAGCCCTAGTGTGCTTCAACTCTGCGCCTGCGCGCCAGGCTGCCCTGCAGCACGGAGCGCCTGTGCTTTATTTACATCCGGTAAAAAATGAAAAGGCGTTTCTGAAGTCGGAGGGTGGAGACAAGTGTTTTTCCTCAGTGCCTGGAGTACATTGAACGTACCTGTATTCTACAGAGAGCGAAAGTGAATAGTTTCTGGGTCTGTATCTAATGTCAGGTCCTTACAATCGAGCCCAGATGTTTTCTTTTCTTGGGAGGGTGCCGGGGATCGAACACATGGCCTTGGGCTAGGCGAGCGCTCTATCACTTGAGCTAAATTCACAACTCCTTTTCTTCTTTTTGCTGTACTTTTTTTTTTTTTGTGGTGCCGGGGATCGAACTCAGGCCCTTGTGCTTGCAAGGCAAGCACTCTAATCACTGAGCTAAATCCCCAGCCCCCTTTTCTTCTTTTTTGAGTCCTCGTTTTCTGTCTGCCCCGTGGAGAAAAAACTTTCCTCGTCAGGTTAGAGGCATCGTCCTCCGTGTTTGCTAAAGCAAAGGGCACACAGATTGGCCAAAGCATTTCTGATTTGTCATTTTGGAAAAAAGTCAGGGATTTAAATCTTAACAAATTTACTAATAGCTGATACACATAGAAATTGCTGCCGGGCGTGGTGGCACGCGCCTGTAATCCCGAACTCAGGAAGCAGAGGCAGGAGGATCGCCGAGAGTTCAATGCCAGTGTGGGCCACATAGTGAGCTCAAGGCCAGCCTGAACTACGCTGCAAGACCCTGTCTCAAAAAAACCAAAAAAAAGTGGCTGGGGATTTAGCTCAGTGGTTAAAGTCCTTGCCTTTAAGTACAAGGCTCAGAGTTCGATCCCCAGCACCAAAAACAGAAAGAAAGAAAGAAAGAAAAACATTGCTTGTGGGTGGCTGGCAATGTTCTAAGCATTTTACTTACATGAACTGAATCCTCACTACAGCAAACGGGAGCAAGATTCCCATGGTACACATGTAGTTGTGTTGTAGAGAAATTAAATAGGTAAATTATTTCAGGTTAGACAGCTGATAACCGACAGGAAATTCAAATCCAAACAGAGAACCCCAGAGCCAGTTACAACCCCCACCCCGCACACAGTACACACACCCTGGGAATTGAGCCCAGGGAGCTCAGAGCTGCATCCCCAGTCCTTTATTTTTAATTTTGAGAGATGGTCTCACTAAATTGCTCAGACTGTCCTTGAACTTGCGGTTGTCCTGCCTCTGCCTCTGGAGTAGTTGGGATGACGGGGACCCTCTACCACACTTCCATTTGAGAACTCATGTTTTGTTTCGTTTGAGACAGGGTCTCGATCATTAGCTGAGGCCGGCCTTGAACTGGCCTCGAACTCGTGGCCATCCCTCTTCCTCAGCCTCCCGAGTGCTGGGATTACAAGCGTATGCCAGCACACCCCGCAGGAACCCAAATTCTTAACCAGCACGGTGTACAGCTTCCCACGGAGTTGTTAAAGCCATGGTATTATCAGCACTCTCCTGGAAAATCCAGTTCTGTACCCAGGGCTGCACAATGAACACTTTCCACACTTAGCCGTTGGTGTTCATTCTGTCGATTAGCATTTGTCAAGCACTTAGCCACTATATTTTGCAATGAGTTAGGAGCTCTGGCGTGCACACAAGAGCTTTCAGGCTGAAGGAAAATTGCTACAAAGGTTGAAGAAAAGTGGCAGAGACCATTGGAGGAACTGAGAAATGGCTTATGGGTTTGGAGATCACATTTATGTTTTTTATTTTTTAATTTTTTTAATTTTTTTTTTTTTTTTTGGTGCCGGGGATCGAACTCAGGGCCTTGTGCTTGCAAGGCAAACACTCTAATCACTGAGCTAAATCCCCAGCCCCCACATTTATGTTTTTTAAATCGTAACTTCTTAACTGTTCTGAAAATTCTTCAAAGGTAAAAATTTCCCACTAATTCTAACCACAGCCCTGAACCCGAAGCATAACACAGTAATAGTAACATGAAATGAGGTACTATATATGGGTGTTAATGAAAGAAAATACATGATGCATTTACGTGAGAGATACTTGATTGTTCTTAAACAACCTGTCCATTCACTCTATTCCCTAGTCAATAAAACTCGAATTATCGTTGCTGGGTCTACCCACTAAAGTGAGGAAAACTCATCAAACCGATTAAAGCAGATTACTTAATTGTCAATCATTTTATGTGTGCCTCACACAATAGCTAACACATGCTAGATTATCTCTGCTTTGGCTTTTTTTATTTTTTTCTTTTTTTTTTGTGCTGGGGATTGAACTCAGGTCCTTGTGCTTGCAAGGCAAGCACTCTAACCGCTGAGCTAAATCCCCAGCCCCTTTTTAAAAAATTTTTATTTATTTATTTATTTATTTATTTTTTTGATGCTGGGGATCAAATTTAAGGCCTTGCGCTTGCTAGGCAAGCACTCTACTGCTTGAGGTAAATCCCCAGCCCCTCTTGTTTTGTTTTTTGAAGCAGTGTCTCACTATGTAGTCCAAACTGGCCTTGAACTCACACTGTAGCCCAGACTGGCCTCGAACTCAGAGTGATCCTCCTGCCTCAGCTTCCTGAGTGCTGGGATTACAGGCATGGGCCACTATGCCCAGGTCTAGGTGCTGTTTTGGAAAATTCATTTTATCTTCCTACCTCATTAGCTCCAGGACAGTTGGAAGCTGTCTGCTGGGAAAATGATACCAAAAGGATATTTCTTAATCCCACAACGTAATCCCAAAGACACAACATAGAAAGATCTTGCCTCGCTGATGGGAGCAAGAGAAGAGAGTTGTGTGCAACTGGAGTGGGGGATAAAGGGTTAGAGGTGCTCAGCCTGGCAAGGCAGTCAGGGTGTATGTGTGTGTGAGTGTGTATGTGACTGGGGATTGAATCCAGGGTGTTTGGTCTGACCTACATCCCAGCCCCTTTTTATTTTTCATTTTGAGACAGGGTTTCACTAATTTGCTAAATTCCCCAGGCTGGGCTCAAATTTGGGATCCTCCTGTCTCAGCCTCCCGGAGTGCTGGGATTATAGGTGTGTACCACCTCGCCCAGCCAAGGAACAATCTTGTCCATAGTATACACTCAAATATGTATTCATTAAATGGATAAGGAGCAGGGCTGGGGATTTAGCTCAGTGGTTAAAGTGCTTGCCTTGAAAGCACAAGGACCCGAGTTCGATCCCCAGCACAAAACAAAACAAAACAAAACAAAAATGGATAAGGAGAAGGTGAGATGTCACGCGATGAGGCAGAGGTGAAGCTGGTTTCTTGTTTCCCTAACAGCGGTTTCTGGACTCCCCTGTTGTCCTGCCGGAAGTTCTAACGGGGCAAAGAGGACAGGACTCGCTGGGGCAGCGGGGCTCCTGCTTGCATTTTTCTCCTTCCCGGTGGCAGATAACATCAAAGATGGCAACTTCTGAAATTCTGACGAGTAACCTACATCTAGGACAAGCACAGCTGATGGAGACAGGAGAATTCTGGGGAATTCCAAGACTCCAGTTCTAAAGAGTAGGGTAGGTGGACTGCAGCAAGCAATACCTTGGCAGTGTTTGCATTGTCCTGGCCCTCCCTGAAGTGGGAACCAAGAAGGGCCCAGACCCAGGGCCACAGAACAAAAATATGACCTCTAAGAAATATTCATATCTGATCTCTAGCTAACAATGGCAGCAGCTCCCTTGTCGCCCCGAGCTAACTACCTGTGGCTCTCACTGAGTGGTTAACAGTGCTATAGTGCGGCCAGACATGGGCCGCACACCTGTAGTCCCAGCACTCAGGAGGCTGAGGCAGGAGGATTGCCACAAGTTCGAGGTCAGCCTGGGCTACATAGTCCTGAACTACATAGTGAGATCCTGTCTCAAAACAAGCAAACGAAGAAAGAATGTTATAATACTTGAGTCTACTTTTCTTTTAGAACAGAGCTCAATATGTCGCCCAGGCTGACCTTGAACTCACATTGGTCCTCCTGCCTGGGCCTCCCTAGTGGCTGGATTACAGGTGTATGCCACCACGCCTGATTGAACTTTATATGTAACTCCTTGTCTATTTCTCACTTGTAGAAAGAGGGTAATTCAATACACAACTCATAGAATTGTCATTAACTTACCAATTGAGTTAATGCACAGTCCCACTCTGGTCAGCTGTGGCTCAGGGAGGGATACACAGAGCCCAGCAGGATCCTAGTAAGTGGATCTGGTCTCTGTGCTGGATACACAGGGCATCCCTGTCCCCAGAGTCCCTCCCGAGGCAGTGTCCCTAATGCAGGAGGGCTCTGGGCGAGCCTAGGAACCGGAAGTCCTCTGCAAGCCCAGTGCTCCATTCTCATCTCCCAACCAGGGTTCAGATCTCTGTTGAGGCTGAGACCCCCCAGGCAGCAGTTTCTAAGCCCGGAGGCGATCCTTATTCCTGTGCCGTACAAAGCTCTCTCCGCTGCCCTTCTTCCTCCCCCTCCTCCCACTCCCCTGCTGAAGCGAACAAAGCCTGAGCCCGCGCCTGCCCCAGATTCCTTATTGGAAAGGTGCATCTCGGAAGGCTCGGCCGGGACGGCGGCCCGGGCCCCCGCCGCTCGGGCCGGGTCTGGAATTAATCCCTCTTCTCTTCTTGCTCCACTTTCGCCCCAGCTGGCTAAATCAAGCAATAATCCAGAAAGGGAATTTCAGGCCATTTGTGACTCGCAGCACCCCCCCCCCCGCCCCCCACACCGCGCTCAGGGAGGAGAGAGCATCGGATCAGAGTAATCTGTCTCTAACCCACTTCCATCCGCGGGGATTACCTCGGCCGGGGGAGGGAGCCAGAAATAAATCAATAAATCGGATGCCTCTGGGCTTGGCCCTTCTGGAGGAAGCTGCAGAGGCGCCCTGGAGAGCAGGAGGCCTGGGGTCCAGGGGCGTGGGAGCCCCTTCTCACACTGGAGTAGCCTGCAAAGGGCTCTATAGACTTGAGAGGCAATGTAGGGGGAGGAAAAAAAGCCGCTTGTAGTGCGCACACCTGTAATCGCAGCACTCAGGAGGCCGAGGCAGGAGGATCGCAGCAAGTTCAAGCCCAGCCTGGACTGCGTAGTGAGACCCTATTTTAAGACACCAAAAAACAAAAGAACGGAAGAAAAGCAATGCCTAGGCTAGTGTTTGGCAGTTACAGGCACTCCATAAATGTGCTGGGCGGAAGAATGAAAAGTGTACAGACTATGGGGAGATGAAGGCAGAAACAATCCTAGGTCACATCCACAACTCTCCCCTCCTTATGTGTGCGATGGTGGGAAGAGCTCTACATTGGGAGTCACGGGTTCTCGTTCCACCGTTGCTGCTTGCTGCTACCGATT
Source organism: Hystrix cristata (assembly GCA_004026905.1). Classification (NCBI taxonomy): domain Eukaryota; kingdom Metazoa; phylum Chordata; class Mammalia; order Rodentia; family Hystricidae; genus Hystrix; species Hystrix cristata. The sequence continues at coordinate 11,206 of PVJO010031207.1, forward strand.
TGTCTTGTCGTGTGGCCTTGGACAAGTCACTTTGCATCTGTGAGCCCTGGAAGTCCACAGGCCCGTGTGTATTGACCTCCATTAATAATGCATAAACGGGGCTGGGGATTTAGCTCAGTGGTTAGAGTGCTTGCCTGGCAAGCACAAGGCCCTGAGTTCGATCCCCAGCACCTAAATAAATAAATAAATAAATAAATAAATAAATAAATAAAGGTCTGAACTCATTGACAAACGGACAGTGGCTGGGCCCGCTGTGGACCAGGCACTTGACGCTCCTTCTCCGTAGTCTGCACCCACCCTCTGCCGCGTGGACCCCGCGGGGGAAACACATCCCCCACGCATTCGTTCTTCGGGTGCTTTCCCTCAGGCGGCCTGTGAGTCAAGAAGCGTCCGCTAGGGGGCGCCAGGGCCGCGCTGGGCTCTCGGGTTGCAAGAGGCCTGTGCCGCGCTGCGATCCAGGGCTCCTGAGTACCGGCGTGGAGAGAGTCGGAGACTCCTTCATGCGCAGGGCTTGGACTTACAGCGCCTCGTGGCCTTGTGAAGTCTCTGAACTTGGCATCATTTTGATTCGATGTAACGCTAAACCAAAGGCAGCTTGGAACCCACGAAGGCGCTGGTAACTCGCAGAGACCTTCTTGTTTTTTGAGACAGGGTCTCGCTATGTAGCCCAGGCTGCCCTCGAACTCGCAGCGATCCTCCTGCCTCAGCTTCCTGAGTGCTGGGATTACAGGCTGAGCCACCACGCACAGCTGACCTTTTGCCATTTTGCTCTTGAGCCTCAAGGCTGTGCGGGCGAGTGCTGCCGGCCTCCTCTACCCTCTTTACCTCGGTGGTGAGAGGAGCTTGGTGTCTGTCTCCTCCTCACCTGCGCGGTGAGAAGCTTCCCCGCCTGGTTCTCCTTCCCCTTCCCTCTGCTCTCCCGCAGGCGCTCCTGAGGGGGAGGAAGGTGGGTTGAGGTGTCAGGCTGCGGTTCCAGCTGCAGGGCAGAGCAGGGTGAGGCCGCCTCTTCCCATCCCTGGTAAGAGCTCAAGAGGTTGATGTTGAAGTGGGAACCCCTGGTTGGCCCCGCTGGCCATTCGGGGGTCACTTCATCTGGGCTCGAGAAGGAGAATTGCCATCACACAGAGTGTACGCCAGTTAGAGTCCTTTATTAGCTGGCGGTGGAAGGTGGGCTCCTGCCCAAAGAAAATAACCTCGACACTGATGCGAAGCAGAGTAGGGTTTATATAGGCCAAAGAAAACCGCCATTCCATCAGAGTCACAAGATTGTTAGAGAACTGCGTACATCACAATCACAAGATTGCTGTAGAAATGTTGATTTAGACGTTTGTCAAGAAGAGCCATTTATCACGGGCCGCATTAGGTGTGGGTTGTTCCGCTCCACAGTATGTGGCTTCATGTGAGGCTTGCAGAGTTCCCATGGAGGCCACCTAACAAAGAAGAGCTAGGAAAAATGGGGGCCAGGTTCCCATGGAGGCTACCCAAAGAGGAAGAGCTAGGGTAAATGGAGGCGCTTCGGCCGTCACAGTCAGTCCCTGGCCTAGCTGGCATTGCTTGGTTAGCTCCCAGACACCTCCCCAGGGCCCTGGACTGGCCCACAACAGTGTCTTCCTGGACAGAAGATACAGGAGGGGAGGAAAGCTGCCTGGTGTGCCGGTGCATGCCACCAGCTCTCAGGAGGCTGAGGCAGGAGGATGACTGCTACATAGTTCACAGCAAAACTCCGTCTCAGAGAGAGAGAGGGAGAGAGAGAGAGAGCAGAGGAGAGGAAAGCAGACCACCTATTATTGTATCCTCATCCGAGGACTCAACAATAAATATGAAATTTGTAGTCCTCACTGCTTTATGTTACCACCCAGGAGCTTCCATTGGTTATAAAATGAAGAAAACTATTTTACTTCGTTACATTAAAGGTCACACTACTTTCCAGATTGCTTTATATAAGCAGTTACATGCTGGGCATGGTGGCGCATGCCTGTGATCCCAGCACTAGGGAGGCTGAGGCAGGAGGATCACCACAAGTTCGAGGCCAGCCTGGACTACTTAGCGAGACCCTGTCTCAAAAATTAAAAAAAAGAAACAGTCATGCTTACCTTTCTTCAGACAGAATAAACTGTTCTTTTCTTTTATTTCCCTTCCATTTTGGGGCAGGGAGGGAGCTGGAGGAGGGGAGTGAGGATTGGAGTGAGGACTGGAGCTCGGAGCCAGGAAGTGAGTCAGGGGCAACAGGACTCAGGTTCCCAACCCCACCCCAATTCCATTCTTTCCCTCAGCATAGCCACTTACCGGCTACTGTAATAGACTGGTTTTTCTGAACTTTACAAATGTTCTTCTACTTGCCAAATTCCTGAATGTTCAATAGGAAATCTAATGCATTATGCTTCTGTGCTTCCTATTGGTTCCTGTCACTATTTCCTGTAAAAATATGAAATATATGTCTGTTGCTTCTAGATAGGTTATCAAAAACAGATTCAGAGGGGCTGGGGATTTAGCTCAGTGGTTAGAGTGCTTGCCTGGCAAGCACAAGGCCCTGAGTTCGATCCCCAGTACCAAAAAAAAAAACAAAACAGACTCAGAGGAGACAAATGTAGCAGCCTGTGATCCTGAGATTAGATCTTGAAGACAGGAATTGGATTTTTATTTTGTTTTTTTGAGACAGGATCTCACTATGTAGCCCAGACTGGCCTTGAACTCACGGCAATCCTCCTGCCTCAACCTCCCGAGTGCAGGGATTATAGGTGTGTGTTGCCACGCCCGGCTAGGAGTTGTGTCTTTTTTTTTTTTTTCTTTTTTTTTGGTGCCGGGGATCGAACTTGGGACCTTGTGCTTGCAAGGCAAGCACTGTAACCACTGAGCTAAATCCCCAGCCCCAGAGTTGTGTCTTTAGATCATCTATTGGTGGCCAAGATTCTGGTATCTAGGGGTGGGAATTTAGCTCATTGGTAGAGCACTTACCTAGCAAGTGCAAGGCCCTAAATTCCATCCCTAGCACCCCCCAAAAGATTCTGATCTCTTCATCAGTCTGTACCAGTGGATGCTGAAACTTTTTTTTTTTTGAGACTTACTTTTTTTTTTTATCTTTTTATTTAAAGATCCCAATCTGTCCCAAACCAGGGCCATGCTCCCTGGAGATGTTAGCTAGTCTCCGAGAAAGCAGATTTTCACTTTATCCCTTGGCAGGGAGAAGTCAGCCACTGCGCACAAGCCAGAATGTCCCTTCTGCCAGAGCTCCCTATCTGGAAGAAAGAGAAAGAGTTTCAGAGTTTCCATGAGGGAACCCAAAGGGGAGGAAGGGAGAGAGGCAGGTGCAGGGCTGGAACCTTAAACTCTAGGGCCTGAGAAGAACATCAGGTTCCGCAGGCCTGAACTGCTGGCCCAGCCTTGCTGAAACTCTCTCTTCTCCTAATCCTTGGCCAGGATTGCCTCTCTCTCTCTCTCTCTCTCTCTCTCTCTCTCTCTCTCTCTTTTTCTTTCTTTCGTTTTTCTCTCTTTAGTCTCGCTAAATCATTCAGGCTGGGCTTGAACTCACTATGTGGCCCAAGCTGGTCTCCAGCTCTCAGAAATCCTCCTGCCTCAGCCTCACAAGTGCCGGGATTGCATGTGTGCACCACCATGCCCAGCAAGCCTCTAAATGCATATAGACAGTGTGATTGAAAAATATCATGTGTTTAAATTTTTTAAATTAGTGCTGGGGATTTAGCTCAAGTGGTAGAGCGCTTGCCTAGCAATTGCAAGGCCCTGAGTTTAATCCCCAGCACCCATAAATAAATAAATACATATTTTAAATTGTATTATAAAAAAGTTGTATTATAGTAAAAGATACATTGCCATTAATCTCCCTCAGAATCCTCCCCCCATTTCAAACATCTCTCCCATTGTCCTTGCTGCTTTCTGAAGCAGCTCTGCGAGTGAGTGTCTTTGCTTGTGCTGTCCATGCTGCCTCAATGTCTGGAATCAATTCAAAACATTTACCTTTCACAGTCATTTTGACTTTGGGGAGGAGCTAGAAGTTGCCCAGCGCCAGATCCGGTGAATGAGGTGGATGAGCTTCATGTTTTTAGGAGTTGCTTTTGCTAAGGATGGCACTTGGCAGCAGCATTCACTGGAATTGTGTGTGTGTGTGTGTGTGTGACTCTGGGGACTGAAGCCAAGGCCTTTGCGCTTAGCTGCTCCGGCCCTTTTTTTTTTTTTTTGGTGCTGGGGATCAAGCTCAGGGCCTTGTGCTTGCCAGGCGAGCACTCTAACCACTGAGCTAAATCCCCAGCAGCTCCGGCCCTTTTTAAATTTTGAGACAGGATCTCACTAAGTTGCTAAATTGCCTAGGCTAGGTTTAAACTTGAGATCTTTCTGTCTCAGCCTCCAGAGTGCAAGGGTAGCAGACACGCATGCGCCTATGA
>PVJO010031208.1:0-14590 GCA_004026905.1 Hystrix cristata
TGACCTTCCTCCACAAGAAATTGTGAGCAACTTTAGGGTAGAGATTTAGTATTTGGACTCTTATTCATAGTTCACTGTAGAGAACAATACACATTTATTGAAGTGAAGGAGGCAACACAAGGAGGCCCAGCCTATGGGGAAATCACCCCTCAGAGAGCGACATTGTTCTAGTATATTTCAGGTATTCAAGGATTTCAAATATAAGAGGAAAAAGTAAAAAAGTCATCTTTTCCAAGAATCTCTAGTTCACCTTTCCATAACATGCTTAAAGGGTATAATTAGTTGTTTGTATGTGCAATGCAAATTTAATTATTCCAAACTCCTTACATTAGATATATGTGAAAATAAAAGCAGTGTATTTAAACTTCTCAGCCCCTGAGTAAGATGTCCTGTTCCTTCTGGAGAAGAGGAGAGCTTGGGCTTTATATAAAGAAGAAATCAGCTTTACATACAAGTGGCACTGTGAAGGAAGATCAGAGAGGGAAGGAATTTTCTCATTTAGCAAGTTGTTTCTAAGTGGTTTAATTATATATTTTGAAATTGTAACATTGCCTTTCATATCATAGAATCCTTTCTTGGTATTTTTAGTTCAATCTAATCCCATGTAACCCTTGGACTGAAATACAGAAAGCAAAATTCTGTGCTGTGGGATGCATTTTTGAAAGCATTGATACCACTGGACTATGTGATCCTCTCGAGTGAGATGAGAGGTCAGAGTTTCAACAACCATGAAACTACACTTTGCTTTCATGTTCTCAAATGTTGACATGCACTCCCGAGGGTCTTGCTGAAATGTGGATTCTGACACAATGGGCCTGGGGATGGTCCTGAGAGTCTGTTTCTAACAGTCTCCCAGGTGATACCCAGGCTGCATATCTACTGACCACACACAGTGTCCAGGAGACACGGTGAATTCATCATCGACGAAATTTCCAAAGTAACCTGCCACTATATTTTCCCTATGCCAGTAGTTATGGAAATTTTCCCTATTAACACCCTTTACTTAAGAGAATATTTGCTTTAATAAACAGCCTTGGAATATCGAACCTGTCAGCCCAAATTTAATCGCTATGCAAAATGTGGCTCATGCAATGATTAAGAAATGATAATGTCCATAGCGGATGAGGCAAATTATGGTGATCCACATTCTTTTTTTTTTTTGTGGTGCCGGGGATCGAACTCAGGCCCTTGTGCTTACAAGGCAAGCACTCTAATCACTGAGCTAAATCCCCAGCCCCATACAAATTCCTTTTTCCATGATTCACTTCACATGTGGCTTCTGAGAGATGTAGTCTGTGATCAGTGTAAAAAACATAGTTTGGTAGCCCACCCAGAAAGCAAGGCTGAAATGCCCATCCACATGCTCATGGGAGAAGAGAGCCTCGTCTCATATACATGTTTTCAAGTAATGAGAGAGCTCTTAGGATAATTTAAATGACCAGGAGAGCTAATTCAGACAGCCATTAATCAGTAGTGACAAATTGAAAAGCCTTAACAGTAAAGAAGTTGTGTTTTCCAGTGCTGGCCATACTCTATTTTAAATGTGCCCTACAGTTAATAAAACTGCATCCTCATCAATCTATTCTCCATACTACTAATAACACTTATTTTGGCTAAGGAATCAAGAGTGTAATTTTTAAGCTAAATGATAGAAAAACTATAGTTCAAATCAATTCTTCCATGGAAATACTCAAAATCTGTAGGTCCTCACACTCAATTTGAAAGATTTCCCTCTGACTTTTCTACTTTCACGAACCCGCTTTGTTCTTAGTTTCCTCCCTGCCTTAATCATTGGATAATGTAAATTTTGTGAGAGAAATCATATTTTAAATGCACTTAAATAAGCCACTATTTAATTTTGTGATGAATTCTAAGAAATAAAGTCTTCTTTGTGAATAATCATCCCCAAACGCCTACTACCAAGTTTTTAATCTTGTTATTTTAAAGCAGAATTATATGTGTATTTTCACTTTATCCATAAAACTTTATCTGTTTGGTTTAATTCAACAAAGGACAGCTAACATTCATGGGATGGGAATGTACACAAGGCTGGAAAGAGCAGGAGTTGGCTACCAATAGCAGGGCTGAAAATTTAAGGGGAGAGATCCATAACCTAGAAACCAAGAAGACCAGTGGTTGTAGGAAAGGGATGTTCTGTGCCATTTGATACAGGAGTATGGGCCCTTCTCTCCCACTGGCCAAATACAGTTCTGATCGAGGAAGCCCACAAAAGTGAGACTCCTAAAACATGAATCAAGTAGAGAAGCATGGAGATGGAATTTGTGGGGTCAAAAAAAAAAAAAATCCCAGCACATGGCACAGTGGGACATACAAATAGCATATAGGCAATAGGACAAATGAGGAAAAATGTTCACTTACTGAAGGTTGACACTACCAATCCTCTCCCTGAAGTCAGCTCCAAAATGTCAGCAGCCAAGCTTTGATACTCCAGTCAAGAAATGGGATGGTTCATCTCTGAGAAATAAAAAGAAAATTTAATTAAATTAAAAATTTAGAAGATAAAATTAAGGAAAATGCTTTAAAAAGATAAAGGAAACATGAAAAGTCAGGAATCAAGCCAAGGGTTCCTTCATTCAACATGAACAATAGTTGTAGAGTTTCAAAGTGACAAGAGAGGAAATTATCAAAAAATATTCTTTTCAGGAAAATTTTCAAGATAGGATTTCCAGATTGAAAGGACTTGCCATCTATGCAATACAGCAGATTAAGTCAGTCTCTCACCAAAAGGCACATTACCATTGAAAGTAAGGACACTAAGACAAAGCAAAGATACCATAAGCTTCCAGAGAGGGAATAAAATCAGGTCACATGCAAAGGATCAGAAATGAGACTATTTGTGATGTTTTAATAGCACCACAAGAATTGAAGGCAAGTGGGCAACGCCTGAAAACTTTAGAAAGAACACAATATTCAACCAGTAATTCTATATTCAATACTAAATTGTCAAATATTTTTATGGATGTGAGAACTCTAAAGCAACTCTTTCTCATTTAGCTATAGAAATATGTGTTGTACCAACATGGAGGGTGTAAACCAGACTAGAGGAGGAAACAGAATGTGGGAAACATAGAACTCAGTTTCATATGCATTTGGCACAGAGAATAATCAGTTCACTTTTGAAAGACTTCTTTGAGGAGAACTTAACAAAATACCTGATGTGTTTCAGTGCATTAAGCAAAGATTCATATAATTAGGAAAAGGAGCTGAGTTATTGACAAGTACATGGACAACTAAATATAAGACAAGGCGATTACTGATTTTAGCAAAAAAAAATTTTGCACAAAAAGAAAAGAGAATCACAGTGCATTAGATAGTTCAGTTACAGACAGGCTTCACATAGCTAAATTAACATAAACACTAAAGACTACACTAATTTACATTATGCTCTGACTATATTGGAAGAGATAGAGTGACAGGAAGTCTGATTGTGTGAATGGAGAAAAGAGAACTAAATCTTTGCCTTCTTTTCTAGGATGTCATTTAAAAATTTTCAAATCTGAGAAGTTAGTAAGTAGGAATAGGGCTGGGAATTTAGCTCAGTGGTAGAGTGCTTGTCTAGCAAGCACGCCCCGAAAAAAGGAAAAAAAAAAAGTAGCAATAAAAGAGAATGGAGATAAATACACAAGGATCTAGCTAAAAGATTATTGAATTTTTCTTTAATAATTTAGAAAGAACATATGGACATACATTTCTTTATGCATTCAAAACATCAATGAAAATTTTAAAGCATAAAATACATTTCAGTGTTTAATGTTAAATATTATAGAGTGCGTTTCTGTCATTTCTGAAATGTGATAGCTCAAAATCATAGCTTACCATTTCTTTTTATGATTTTTAATACATTTACCTGCAAAAGTAAACTTTTTATGCCAATTTTTGCACTAAATATGATTAAATAAAATCTTAGTCTTAAACTATTATTTCAATAAAACATGAATAGTATTTAAACGCATCTTTGAGAATTTCTATAATTTCTACCATATTAATTAACTTTTGTACCATGTTCACATTACAAATTAAAACTCCTCTTGAAAACTGATATTACTCCTAATGAAATATTGGAAGTTTGAAATAACAGAAATTTCTTGCTATATCATAGGTAGAAATAAATCTTATTGTCTAAAACTGACTTTCTTTTTCAAGGTTTTGATGAACAGTTTCTAATAATGACATTTTCCCAGGACAATTTGAAGACTGTACTTTAAAACTCCTAATTAAGTTCTGTTGCTTCAATGTGCCAACACTACCATATTTCTACAATGTGGCTTTTGTCCTCTAGATTGTATATAATGCCTTTTAAAATCCATATTAGGAAAGATCTCTCTTGTTCATTTAACCATTCTCCTAACTAGGGAAAAGTGTAGAAATTTAAGCTGTTAGAAATTTGTAAATCAAACATCTTTGAGCAGAATTTATCCCTTTAGTCATTATTCTGAAACATTTCATATTTCACTTTTTAAAAATTCCCCTCCCCTCCTGTCTCTTGGATGCCTTAAAACAAACAAACAAACAATATATATATATATATATATATATATAATATTTGTAGTGTATAATGATCCTGTTCCTTGTACAAACTTGTCACATTTACACAACACATCACAATTCCCTTTTTTTAAAATCTCACGTTTTTCTCCTCCATCTCCTCTCCCACTGTTTCTTGATCCCCTTCTCATATGTTTAAGATGTATCTCACTATTTCCTATTGCCTCTTTTATTTTGCTCTTTATTTATATTTTGGATTTCTCATATAAGAGAAAACATGTGATAATTAAGTTTGTGTGCCTGATTCATATTTAACTTTCAGCTAATGATGGTATTCAAAGGAATTCTATTTGTATGCTAGAAATTAATTCTACTTGTATGTTATATAACTAATTGATGCTTACCTTCACTTATATTCAACATTAATACTATTATGCATTTTCTCCAATGTTTGTAATCCATTACCAATCTAGTTTGCTAGAGGAAGGAACACAGAAAAACAAATCACTAAGCCTAGAAATGCTATCAGTCAAAATAGTAATTTCTGGTTTCTTCTAAATATACTTCCTTTTTTAATTTTTTTTCAGTCAGCACTTGGACTTCCAGATGTTTTGACTCTTGGGGATGAATAAAGTGATTCCTTGGTCATCTTATCCACACTGTAACCTAACCCTTCCCCTGTTTTTGTCCATCTTCTTACAAGGCTTTACTTTTCTTCATAGTACTTATCACCATCTAATATTATGTTATACTCTATTTTCATTTGTTTATAACTTTTTTCCTTAAATATAAATTCCATGAGGACAAGTGTCATCATTTTTTCTGTTAAAATCCTCATAGCTAGAATAGTGCTTACCACATAGGAGGTACTCAATACTTATTGAATGAATAAATAGATGAATTAATAATTTTTTTCATTTGTAAAGAGCTATCATCATAGATCTTAAGGAGAGAGACACTAAACACTATACATAATATAATGCATATTTGCATTTCATGTAACGCATATATTTTATGAAGTGTATGCGTCTTACATAAGTTTATATTTGTAAATTCATATACGATATGTGCATTATAAATGGCATAGAGTTAAATTCCAGTGATACATAATTTGATTTAGTCAAAAGTCTTCCTAATTGGATTTAAAAATACTTTAAGTATATTTGTTATTTATGTCTCAGTGTGATGTAATCACGTCCCTAAAAATTATACTTTTACTCACACTTGTTTTAGAGTAATAGTTGTTCTTTACAAAGCTTATTCAAGAGATTATCTAAAAGAGAGAGATTTTTGTTCCATAAGTATTTTTTTCTAATCCGTCTTAGTTCTCTTAAAAACAGAGATATGTAGATTGATAGCTCTTCAGAAGACATCTTATATCCTATATATAATTTACAATATTTTCATTAAATCCCCAATATTTTTATCACTCATGTCCCATGCTCCAAGCATTTTGGTGAGAGGCACTTCATGAATAAAATGTACCAGTGTCTGCAAAATTTGGAAGAAGAGTTCCTCAGGCATACTTGAAATAGACCACATTTTTGACACTTCACGCTTATAATAATTCATACTCCAAGGGCCTTTTTTCATTTTGTATATCATCAAGGTGAGAAACCTCCACAGACAGGATAGATAACTATCCTAAGCCTATGTACCATGTTTCTAAGACGAGTTGGTTAGGGCTGCTTCCTTCCTGTACATGACATTTTCAAAAGTTTAAATTAACTAATGGCCTTTCAAGCAAAAACTTCTTACCCTTCAGTGACGTTGTGACACTGTCTAAGCATTCTCATACTCTATCAGTATGAACTTATATTCCCTAGTTACATTACTACATGTGCCCAAGAGTAGAGTTGCCAGGCTCAGGTTAGTCCTTATTTTTGATCATCTGTTAATGCATAATTATTCACATTTTCAAGGTAAACTATCAATGTGTAAAATGCATCTTAATGTGAAAAAAAGTATAACATCGTTCACCTCGAATTGAATATTAATTGGGACATAATGAACACTTAGAGTATTTCTTGAACATCTGTCCCATCCGCAATATGTTTTTTTCCAAAATTGTTTTCAGTCATCTTAACTCACAATTCAAGGCTGACCTACACGGCATGACAAACACTGTATCACATATTGAGATACAGCTGCTGTTGCTGAAGACATGGACAACCTCCAAGTTGTAGACACCATCTTCAGTTATTCTCAGTCTTATCTTGCTTAAATATTCTCTCGAGTGTTTGAAACTGGTGAGTCACTTCTTTCATTCATTAAAAAATTATTGTGCCCTTACTTTATGACAAGCAGTGGGAATACAATAATTAATAATAATAACAACGGTCTCTCAGCTCAAGGGAATTTACAATCTAGTGGCAAAACACAGTACTCACCAGATAATTATAATGCAGAGTGGTAATGTCACAAAACAGTAAGAAAGCATTACAGCAATGGGGGTGGGGGCTCCAGCCCTATAGTTTGGGGGTTAGGAAAAACTCCTATAGGAAACGGCATTCAAACTGAGCCTGGAAGAATTAGCCAAGTCATCCAGGGGAGAAACTGGGGAAAGAAAGTTCCAGAAGAGGAACTTATGAATGTCAGAAGCAAGAAAGAATGGAAAATCCAGGAGCTTCCAGTAGTTCATGATGGCTAGAGCTCAGTGTCAGGAGGAGGACAGTGAGAGCAAAGCAGGGAGGTCTGAGTACATTTGCAGCGCTAAGGAGTTTGGAATTCATCTGGAGAAAAATGGAGAGCCTTGAAGCTCTTTTATCAGATGGTTCTGTGATCAGTCTGACTGTCTTATGGAGAACTGACTAAAGGAATCAAAATTGGAGAATTTTAAAGGGAAAAGTTTGGAGGCCTTCATAAGCATGAAATGATAGACTAGACTGGTGGCAGTAAAGAATAAAGAGATGTAAATGGTGGGATTTCATAGCTATTTGTTTGTAGGGTTGATTTATAGTGGTGTGTACTGGCCTATTTACTGAGTATTAACACAGAGGGATAAGTAAGGATTACCCTTAGTTTTCTTTATAGAAACCTTCACACTCAAGGTGAGTTACCCAAAAAGCAGTCAGACAGAGAAGTGTGGAATTCAGGAGAGATAAGCGGTTTGGAAGATAAGATATTCTGGTTTTCATTGTTCCCCTCTGGCCACTGTTTTTTGTTATGTTTTGTTTTGTTTTGTTTTGTATTTCCTAACTTTTCAATTTGGCACACATCTATAGATCATATGCCCCATGGTTTCATCCTTATATACATTCTCTTTAATTCCACACACTCTGTTCTGATGGTATTTTCTATTCACTCATCTTAACTATCAGTGATGTCTTCGAGTCACTCCAAAAAAAAAAAAAAGCAACATATTTGGGAGATAATCCTGGGAAATACCATTACAGGCATAAAAAAGTAATGGAAAAGAATGGAAATTATCCAATAAAAATAGATTTTCAAGCAGGTTACCACTGGGATAAGAGGAGATCAAGACCCTTGGGGAACCGTGTAAACCAAAGACACACCTCAGAGGTATCTAACTTGGGAGGTAAGGGAGCTTTGGTATCAATACAAAAACTTCTGTCAATCACTGTCAAGGGCTGCTGGTGTGGTCTATCTAGCCCGCTGGGTACATGAGTAGAGTAGGCTCTGGACTCTACAAAAATCCCCGCATCATAAAAGGACAATTGGAAATCTACACTACAAAAAATAAACACACACCTACAGAGCCTTCTACAACATATGTGCAATGACTCGTAAATCTCTAACCTTTGCATAAGGACAATATTGAAAAGTCAAGTTCCATTGCGAAGCCATAGGTCTCATCTAAAATGAGCTGTTGGCTAAAAGGATCCAGAAAAGAAGTGAGAGCCAAGATATGGAACAAAACAAATACAAGAACCAGAGAAGTGAAAGTAAAGGATGAAGCTTTCAGAATGAAACAGATGGCAAGAGCCTTGCAACTCAAAGTGAGTTCTGCAGACCAGTAGCGTGGGCATCATTTAAGAGACTATTGGAAATGCAAATTGACTGAATTGGAGCCCACAGTATCAAGCTCCCCAGTTATTATATATGCATGTTAGAGTTTGAGAAAACATTTTCCTTTCTTTAGAACTTCTATCACCATAATGAAGACTTTCAAAGACTTCCTAGTTTACAAGTGGGTGAGTACTTATATCCTTTACCTGCATTCCTTAATCATTTTTAATAGCACCTGGATCTACTAAACTCCTTAAACTAAAAATCTAGTCTCTTCTCTATTAGTCACTCTTGACTATTTCTATGACACTTCGTAAATACCACAGAACAGGTATGTATCGTTTCCAAAAGATTATTGTGATAACTTTCTCATTTATATCATTGATTTGGAGGTCTTTCTGCTCCCAACTATCCTCCAAAATTACACAGAGAAATTATTAATGCACAAATTACTATATTTTCCCCTTGCTTAATTAATACAGTGGTGAGCCACAAACTTCAGAACAAATTCCTAACTACTTAATCTAGCACCACAAGCTTACCTATGACCTGACAGCATTTACCTTCTTACAAATATACTAGCCTAATATAGTTATGATAATTCGAGTATTAAATTTAGTGCTGAACTTCCTGTCAATCAAGTCATAAAGGATTTGAAGATTATGTAATCTTTATCTTTGAAAGTTTAGTGCTTTTAAAAATTTCTTTTCAGCCCTGAATTTAACAGCAGGTATTCCATGAAAGACCATGTCCCTCTAAGTATGATCCCTCTCTTATTTCCAGGTGCTACCCCATAATGTACTATTATAGCCATGGCTCTTCTCTATTGGAAGCCTGAAGTGTTATGTGCAAGACTCACCCTGCATTTCCAGATATCCTTTACCGAAGTCACAGTCAGCAGCTGTACTTTTTCTTGAGTACTGAGGTCATAAACCAGTCTTGCCCCCTACCATTCCTAACCCCAGCTAGAAACTTCACCCTAAGCAAGAGTGATGAGAACTCTTTCAAAATACCTTTGTATCATTGTACATCTAAAGTAGAATACCTGAGACCAATTTATTAACAATGGAAATTTATCTCTTGTAGTTCTGGAGGCTGAGAATTCCAAGATCATGGCACCAGCCTCTGAGGAGTGTTTTCTTGCTTTGTGCTCACATGGAAAAAGGTGGAAAATGGGGGCAAACTCTGTGTCTTCTTCATATGACAAAAGAGCAGAAAGGGGAGATCCCACTCTTGCGAGACCTTTTCATAGAGGCCCTAACCCCTCATAAAAGTAGAACCCTCCTGATCAGAATACCTCATCATTAGGCCCCATCTCCTAACACTGCTACAGATGTTGCAAATTAAGTTTCTGGTACATGAATTTTGGGAACACTCATGCCACAGCAGCAAATATGGTAACTATCATTTTACAATCAATTTTAAAGAGATGAAAATGCTTCTGGCATTCCCAGTTTGAATGCCTTTAATTATCTGGACTGCAACATAAGGAGACTCAAACAACAGCATGAACAATCACTTTAAGAGGATTTTCCAGCAACAAAATAGGCCTGAATATATACTTTCTTCAAAACAGCCTTACTGAAGTATAATGAATGTATAAAGGTTAGACACGTTAATATATACAAATTGGTGCATATTGACATATGCACACACCTGTGACACCAGCACTGCAATCGAGGTAATAAATATATCCAAGAACACTAGATGTGCTCTCTTAAAAATTTTAGTGTACTATACATTACTATTAATTATGCAAAGCAGAAAAGCAAAATAACAGACATGTAGGGTGATAAACTAAAAGGCACATCAAAGGAATTAAAAGAATGAAAGGCAACCAGAGAAGTGAAAGGAAACATTTACAAACCATTTATGAGATAAAGGGTTAATATCTAAAATATATATTTTGAACACTCCTGCAGTCCGAGAACTAACAAATAACCCAATTTAAAAGTAGCCGAAAGATCTGAACAGACATTTTTTTCTAATGAAGACATACAATTGGCTACCAGATATATGAAAAGGTGTAAAATATTACTAATCATCAGGAAAATGTAAACCAAAACTACAATGAGGAATTACCTCATACTCAATATAATAGCTATTATCAGAAAAATAGTAGATTAAGTGTTGGAAGGCATGAAGAAATATGAACCCATGGTGAGAATGTAAAATGGTACAGCCATTATGGAAGATAGCATGGAATTTTCTCAAAAAACAAAAACAGAACTAACACTTCATCCAGCAACCAGGGTCTGTGCATATATCCAAAAGAATTAAAGTCAGAATTTTGGAAAATACTATTTACATTCCCATTTTTTCACTGCACCATTATTCAAGCATTCTCATTTTTTCACTGCACCATTATTCACAATAGCCAATAATATATAGATGCAACCTAAATGTTTGTTGACGAATGCATGAATAAAGAAAATGCAGTATATACACAAAATGGAATATTATTCAGCCTTATAAACGAAGGAAACCAGCTGGGCATGGTGGCACATGCTGGTAATCCCAGCACTCTGGGAAGTTGAGGCAGGAAGATCACAAATTCAAGCCCAGCCTGGGCAACACAACAACTTATGGAGACCCTGTTTCAAAAATTAAAAACAGATGTAGCTCAATGTGAAGGCTCTGTATTCAGTCCTCAGTACCGAGAAGAGAAACACCAAAAGAAGAAAATCCTACCGCAACATGGATTAATCTGGAGGACGTCATGCTAAGTGAAGTCAAACAGTCACAGGAGGACAAATACTGCATGATCCCACTTAAATGAGGTATCAAAAATAGTCAAACTCAGAGTAACAAAGGGCGTAATGGTGGTGGCTGCTGGAGGAATACAAAGAGGGTAAAATTGGGAATTGTTGCTCAATGGGTATAAAATTTCATTATGCAAGATAATAATAAGTTCTAAAGATGTGCTATATGTTTGTATTTTTACTTTACAAGCTGTAGATAAAGGCTAAAGACATTATACTTTTGTAACCTCAAATAAAACCAACTGGACTTAGACTCAGAAGGCGTGGTTTGCACTTCAGGATGCAATTCCCTGCCAGCAAAAACCGAAACAAGTTAGTCTATTAAGGTTGGTTTCCTCACACACAATATGTGGGTAAAAATACTCAGTCTAAATATTGGTATGGGAATGTGATTAGCCAACAGATTTGAAATATCTAGAAATAAGCCCCAAATTCAGTAAGCACGAAATAAATATTAGTGTCCTCTTTGTAGTCCTCAAACATTAAATAACATCAGCTTGGATATTGTTCAGGAGAAGTTAATTCCCATGACAAACTCACCTTTTAGCAAAACAAAGACAAAAAACAAACAATTGCAATTTCTAGAATTAGCAATATGGCTAATCTGAAATCACTCTTGCAATAATACCTAGCAATGCTCAACAAAAATGAATCATTTAAAACTAGTCAGTTCAAAGAAAAAAAAAGCATTTTACATGCTTGAAATGTGGATTTGAAAGTCAAATTAGTGCAAGCAAATTAGAAATCTCATGAATTCTCAAAACAAAATTCTCATCAGCTTCTATGGCAGCCACTCCAGGGGTTGAAATCGAAATAATAAGTAGACATTGTCTTTGTTTGTAATCAAGTTTATTGATATATAATTTATATATGACAAAAACACATCTATTTGGGTGTATGATCTATCTCCAGCCCAGCCAGCCGCTGATGGGCTTTATTTCTCCACAACCTGGCTTTGACTTTTCTAGATTATATAGCTAGAGTCATACAACATGTCTGGTTTCTTTTATTTAACATGTATTCTAGATTCATTGATCCTGAATGCCAGAGCAGAGGAGGGGATATAGCTCAGTGGTAGAATGCAGGAGGCTCTGGGTTCAGTCTTCCCTTAAAAAAGAATGTATTAAGAGTCAATTCTTTCTCTTTTGTGGTACTTAGGATTGAACCCACTGCCCTCACACTGATCTACATCTCCAGCCCTATTTTTAAAAAGTTTTGTATTTGCGACAGCACATTGCTAAATAGCCCAGACTGAGCTTGAACTCACGATCCTCCTGCCTTAACCTCCCAGAGTGCTAGGATTACAGGCCTGCATCACAATGTCTGCCTAGTCAATTCTTTTTTATTGCTGAGTGATGGTCTGCTGTAAGAATACACAATATTTTCTTTATCCTTTCACCTGTTGATAGGTATTTGGATTGTTTCATTTTATTTGCTTTGAATAAAGATGCTGGCGACATGCATAAAGTCTTTGTGGAGGTGTGTTTTCATTTCTCCTGGAAAAATACTAAGGAATGGGATTTCTACATTTCATAATAAGTTTTACATTTTTAAGAAACTGCCAGGCTGCTTTCTAAAATCAGTGTATCATTTCACATTATATCATATCAGCAATAGGTGGAGATTTCTCATTGTTTCCCATATTCATCAATGCTTGATATTATTAGTCTTTTGAGTTTTACCCAGTCTAGTAGATATATAGTTTTAATTTGCATTCCTATGATGAGTAAGGGCAACAAGCACCTTTTTTTTAGAATATGAAAGCCTTCTAATTCTATTTTTAATATTTGAATGTTCCTAATCGATGGTTATTATTTGGTTTAATTAAACAGCCAAATACAGCCAGTTCTTACAAACCAAGGATTGAACCAAACCAGTATATAAGGTATGCTTGGATAACAAGAACATGTATGTCATTTTTTTGGTAAGTGCACATAACACAGTTTAATCATTTCCCCCAGCACCTCCTTCACACCACCCCCCCTAGTTTCACATGTTTTTCTTTTCTTTGGGGGGGATTCAATGTATAAATGTGTTTTGATGATATTCATGCCTCCTGTTACCCACCCTTATAATCCCTCTTCTTCCCCCTTCTTTCCTTTTCTTACCTAATAATAGTCTCTCTTCTACTTTCTTGTCATCCTTCTTAGATCCCACATATTAGTGAGAACATGCAGTATTTGTCTCTTTGAGTTTGGCTTAGTTTGCTCAACATGACGATCTCTAGATCCATCCATTTTTCTGCAAAAGAAAAAATTTGTTTTATTTTTATAGCTGAATAATACCCCATTGTGTATATACACAACATTTTCTTTATTCATTTATCTGTTGATGGGCACTTAGGCTGGTTCCATATCTGGCTATTGTATATTGTGCTACAATAAATATGGGTATTCAGGTGACCCTATGGAATGACCATTTGTATCTCTTTTTGTAAACTGTTCAAATGTTTTGCCTACTCTTTACATTGGGCTATTTATCTTTTATTAATATTTTTAAAATTTCCTTCTACATACTCAGTATAAAAGTTTGGTTTTAACCCATGTAAAAGATAATAAATGAAGGCTAGGGTGGTATAAGGCAAAAATTCAGTGTTGAGACATTCTTCATAAAAGCCAGAATCCTTGAGATCGGACATGTCTCCAGTAAAAGGTCTTCTCCACCATCCCAAGAAAATGGCAAAAAAAAAAAAAAAAAAAAAAAAAAAAAAAAAAAAAAAAAAAAAAAAAAAAAAAAAAAAAACCTGCTTCCACCTTTTGTCTCTAAATTGAAAAAAAAAGTCTCATAAGAAGGTGAGCTCTCAAGATGTTGTCACTCAAGGATTTTGAGTCCAAGTGTGCCCTCACTAGTGATTGTGGGTTTTCTAACATGAGATAGATAAAAACATAAAAATTAGCCCCAAGCTTGCTGTCCGGGTGAGTAGCAGAAATAACCAAAAACCCAACCTTTCATATGTTTCAATAACTCAGTCATATTACTTCCTACCATTTTTAAAATCCCTGCTGAAGATGGTGAGGTAGGCTTTTTCTTTTTTAATGAGGAAATGATCTATCCTGAAAAACTTCATGTGATACACAAAATGCAAGAATAGCCCACAACATTTTTGAATAGAACAATATTTTAAAGTATTAAAATGTGTATTAGATACCATGAGGAAATACCAGTGTTCTGTGAAAAACAAAAGGCAGATTTGGAAATAAACTGGATATGACTTTTATAAAGAGAAATATAACTTTGAGGCCTGTGAGCTACCTGGTGGGGAGGTGAATTTAGACAGTATTTAAAATCCCATTCAATGCTGCCATTCTGTGATTCTGTAATCAAAATGACTGCCATTTTCAGATTCTGCCAAA
>PVJO010031209.1:0-14583 GCA_004026905.1 Hystrix cristata
TTTTTTTTCCTAGAAAATTAGTAGGAAACGGAATGATTTGGTATTTCTTATTATCTCAATTTCACCGAGTAAACATCAAATCTAGGCAACACTGTTAATTGCATCGATAATTTGGTTCAGAGACTTTCAGCAATCTAAGTCTTCAGACTAAGTGATGGTATCCACTTAATTTTAATCTTGCTTTAAAATATTTGTTATCAGTTCAAAAGAAGCTGCTAAGTATGGGCATTTACTATTTTTGAACTTTATATTACAGACAATGAAATTTGTTGACGGCATACTACTTTCTTTTATACTTATCACAAAATAATACACGCTCACCTAGAAAAGCTATTGATGCCACGGCTTTCTGCTTTTCAGTTTATCCTAGTTATGATTTTTTTCCTTTATAGGAAGTTAGGAAAACAAGCTAGAAGTAAAAGGACAAACAGAACTTATTCGGGTCCAAGGGGTTTAGAACAGTACACTATAATGTTATTATGTGGATAGAGCAATAGTGAAAAGCAGCACTTTGTGCTTCTACCAAGTCTATGCTGTGTGTGCATAGAAGCATAGCTGTGGTCACCTGGGTGACCGTCGTGAATTGCTTTGGTGATATCAACTACGGAACAAGGCACCGATTACTGTAAGACTAACGATTAAGACTCCAGGGTGTGCACAGTGAACACACCCACTCATCCTTCATAGACAGTTTCCACCACTATCCCTAGTCTTCAGACAGTACAATGGCCATGTTCAGCTCTTTATTTGTGCTCTGTGACTCTATTTCCTAATTCAAAAATGAATTGTTACTTCTGTCTCAGTTGTCAATGTTTAACTTTTAACTAGTGGTGTGACGCTTGAATAACATACCGTCCAACTCAAGATACTTTTCTGCTACGTTTTCTCCCAGCGCTGATTAATTTTTATGTTAATGAGTTTTGTTTTATGATTACCTGAAAAAAATATTGTTTTAAAAAAATCAGACATAGAAAATATAGATGGTGGCATAATTAGCAACTAAAACCAAGATTTTCTTATTTACTAACTAAAAATTGATTGGGTTGTTTCCACTTTAGTTTTGTGCTCAAAGAAAACTTCAAAAATTTAAAAGTTCAAAAGCCATATTCAAGAAATTTCCTAGTAATTCTGATTTGTATTTATCTTAGTCATGAAGAGCAAGGGCTACTTTAAAAGGAGCAACTGGAAGATTTCCTATGTGGAAATATTTTTTCCCACCTAGATTCCACATTTTCTGAAATGCTACCATAGAAATTAGTTTCTGTGATTGCATTTGTGTGTGTTATTCTGAATATCTGTGTGTGTGTTTGAGAGACAGAGAGACAGAGATAAAAAAAGAGACAGAGACAGACACGGCGGGGAGAGAGACAGGGACACAAAACAATAAATTTCAGTGTATTGCAGAAAAATCATGAGATGTATGAGCTGATAAATGTAATATGTTATCATTATTAGGAAGATTTCAGGTGGTTTAAGTATTTTCTTCTTTACTACCAAATCGTAAGAGTGTATACATATGCATTTATTTTTGTTTCAGAGAATATATGAAAATGCAATTACAATAAATCACAATTTCTGAAAAAATTGGTACAGAGGACTTTCCTTCTTTCTGTATAGTTCAATATGTGAATTTTTGTAGTATCTTCCTAGCTTATATTTTACCAGTTGCTTCTCATTATGTTGTTTTTGTCTGCTGATTTAAGGGAACATAATTTTTACATTTTTATTTATTTCTTTGCTTTTTCTAGATTCCTTAAATTTTGTAATCTTAATAAATAAACCATTTATATTCTAATATCATGATAGAAAATCTTTTTCTAGGACTGCAAAAATCCTGACTAGTTTGGGGATCTGGAATGTGTTGGGGTGGGGTTTATTTCAACTCAAAGTACACATATTTGGCATTTTTCAAAGCCGGTTTTAGAAATGTTAGTTTTGCAATAGGGCAGCACTATGTGGGGATAGCTGCCAGAACAGATTTATTCGGGAATAAACAAAACAAGAAACAAACTCATACAAAATTTAGGATTTTCTCTTTCAAAAGCAGATGAAAAAGCAGAATTCAGTGAATTCTGAAATGCATTTCAATCTGATCAGACTAAATACTTGGATAATGTAGCAGTTTGAGTTAAAGTAATGAGTTGTCTGGTCTTTTGTGCTTCTTGAGTAGATGCTTTATATACACAATTATTCTCCCAGAGTTTAACACATTGCCTATCTAGCCCATATTATAGTCCAATAATAACTGTTCCTGTGAAGCCCATATTATATTCCAATAAATGTTCCATTCTATTCCATATGCCGAAGCACTGATACAGATTCAGTTTCTGTCTCATTTTCTGTCCAAATTTATTATTCCTTGAGGCTTTTCTAGTTCTGGGTGTGCATTTAAATATTTCTTTAAAGGCCTTTTGTTTTATTCTGTGTTCCAATATAAAGACAAATTTTTTGATAGTGACTGTGTTGTAGTTGGACATACAGTAACCCCAAATGTGACAATTACATTTGTGTACGCAGTCCTTTTGTGTGTGGTCAAGACGACCATCACTGCAGACCGAATTAAGCACACAAAACTCGTCAGACTAGTTGGAATGCTAAGGTGTCATATCCTTTCTCGGATAATAATAATATGACTGGAACTTCATTAAGCTGAGTTGAGCTAAAAATAGAGCCTTTCCTTATTAGCAGGCACCGTAGTCTAGTGATGGAAAAAAAAAAAAAGGCACAGAAAAGGAGCTGTATTTGAGCCATTTCTTTCATGAACTTTCACTTCCATATTTGGAAAATAGGGATGATAATACAAACTACACAAGATTGTCATATTTAAAATTTTCCCTCATTTTAAAAATTTTAAACAAATAATTGTGATCTATATGAGGATTACACTGATAAATGTTTAAAATGTCATGGAATTTCTAGTGCACAGAGTGTTCAAATGATGGTTTCATTCTAATTTTGTACTTCCTGGTTATAGTGAGTTTTGGATTTGATGATTACAGTAGTATTAAAGAGAGGGTCTAGGAATTCATGAATTCTGTCTTGCAAATCTTTTCCTTAGCAGAATGGCACTCATTACACTATTTAATAACTACGCTGCCTGATTTCCAAAATTTCTCTTAGCAACATCATGCTCTGTCTGAGCAAATAGGTCCTAGTTTCTCACAAATCTAAATTTTGGAACTATCTTTCATGGGGTGACTTGGAGAATAAGAGTAAGGTGCCATGGCTGTCTGAAAGAGCCTAGTGTGTGTGAGGTTCCGCATCACTGTCCAATCTGACTGGAGGGCTGTGCCACAGAGGCGGGGGGAGGAATGGGGAGGAAGATACCAACGTTGGTGGTAACAGGGTAATAACAATTAGGTGACGAACCCCAAGCTCAATTTTGCATAAAATTCATGTGTGTAAGCAGAGGAGTAACCCTATGATAGAGGAGCATGATGCCGAACTCCGTAAAATATACCATGGAAGATTCTTCATCTGTTGGAGTTGAATTTCCCAGAGGCCCACCTTAAAATGGCGATTAATGTGAAGAACGGCAAGCAGCAAGTAGATGGAAGCAGTTATCCAGAGGGAGAGCTTGCCCCGCGATCCAGCTCTAGAAAAGGTCCAGTCTGCCCGACAGTGGTTCTGTAGCTTGAATATAAATTTCAGATTGTGATAAGTTGGGACAAAACAATCAAACCTTTATATGAATCTCTTAGTGATTCAGTGGGTGTAGACTGGTTTTGGAAAAAATGTGACGTTGGACGAGAGACATCTTCGGCTGTAGTGTTCCTGACACCGGGGCAAAGTCCCGGGAGGCTTCCAGCTCACGGCAACCTCGTGCTGCGCCTGGGGCGGTCCGGGGGTCACACTGCACGGTGGTATCCGCCTGGCTAAGGTGGTTCTTCATGGAAGCAGCAGTTTCCGGCGTGTGGTGAACTGTCTTCCAGGGGAAGCACCGAAGAAGAAAGCTTGACTGTGAAGAGACTGCGATGTGTCACTCCTTATTACCATAGTGACAGAGGCATTAGATGCACTGACTTCTCCTTTACTTTAAAAGTGATGTCCCTGTACATCACAAACTGCAGAATCCCTAAAATATCTAGACATGGTTCATTCTTAAATCATGCTAGGACTTATCTCCAACTCTAGGTGACACGTATGTCTTCTGAAGACCTTCACTTGCTCATCCAAACTGATTAATATTATTTCAGTGATTGAGTCACCAGCAATTTAGAGAGAGATCAGACCACCTAGAATTCCTAGAGCTATATTATGATAGAAGGAAGAAAAATTAACAGAGATTTGTGGAGAAAAACTGTGAATATATGTTGTTTGTTTCATGTGGAAATAAACAGTTCTGATCAACTATGAATGAAGACATGAAGGAAGCCACCACCTGTGCATCTTTTAGGTCACCAAGAGTGGTCATTTCCTTCCGATGTGATGTTTATCTCAATGGGATATTTTTCCTTTGGCTGGATTTCCACTGACCTGGTTCCACTAGACTTACAAAACCTTTTATACCAAAAATTCTAAAACGTTGCAAGACAACTTTCACATATATCAATTTCAACTATTTATCAAGGAATGTCAGTGCAAATCCTGGGTGTCACTGCAGACATAGTGAATCCAGTTAATCTGGACTCAGGCCACTACCACATTTATTACCTGGCCCTCCTGCACCTTCACTGTAGTGGGGTTGAAGACCATGAAGAGGCTTTAGTTCTCAGAGTATCAATTTAATTTCGGACCCTGGGTCAAACAGTCCTTGAAATGTTCAAGTTTCCCTTTCCCTAGTGTACTTCACAGTCTTATGCAGCGATGTATAAAAATGACTAACAGAATACAGTGACTTTCATGGGAAAAGAGAGCTGTAGCCAAGTGGGGTGCCTTTTGATGTATAAGCAGATGAATTATGTTGTGAATGAATGGTTATGTTTTCTTTTAGAGCTAGAACTAATTAATAGAAAAACCTCTATAGTCCCTCAGAGGAAGGACCTTTCAGACCCACTCAAGTTGGCCCATGTCTTAATCAGCTTGTGCTGCTATAACACAGTACCGTGGACTGGGTGACTTTGTAAATAATAGCGGTTTCCCCCTAAAAGTCTCGAAGCTGGAATTCTAAGATCAGCAGGCCAGCATGAATGGGTTCTGGTTAAGGGCATTTCCGGGTGGCAAATTGTTTTCTTTTTGTGTCCTCACACAGCAGAAACAAACAAAAACAAACAAATGCATGCAAGCTCTCTAGCTCTCTGGGCTCTTCTCGATCAAGCTCAGTCAGGTGAGTTCTGCCTTTGCTGCACAGCTTCCCAAAGTCCCTAACCCCAGATACTACCGTGCTGGGATTGGGAGCTCACCATGTGAATTTGCTGCCACAGATAAACACGCAGTCCATCGAAGCTCAATAAAACTGGGTTGCATTAAAAAATAAAAAAAATCAAAGGTAGAACAAAATGAAGCACAGAGTTCACGGCAAGCATGGAATGGAAAACAGACAAGAAGGTGGAACCGGACCTGAGAAGGAACAGTAAGGGGGCAGATGCTCAGTTGTGAGGGTCGTGGGTCGTTTGTGCTTCTCCCAGGAACTCTTGTCTTCTCTCCTGCCTTTCCTGTTCATCTAAATCGAGTAAGATGAACATTATGCAGGGCAGGTCTTCACAGTTTTAATCTTCCTTTTAGAGAACCTTGGATGGGATCTCAGAACCGTAGAATTTTTATATTCTCAGGGAAAACCTAAGCACTTTCAGGTAGTTTGAAGGAGCATGAATAAATCTGTTATGTGGCACTTTTCTTTCACTAGATTGCTGAAGACAAACAGAAGAATAAATAAAAGCTGTATTATTGTTCTAGCAAAGAAAATGCAGAAGAGTGCTGCTGCTATGAACTATTCATTCCTATTTTTTGTTAAAAATGTTTAGAAAGTAAGTACAACGGCCTTCTTTCCTTACCACAGAAAAGTAGTGCAATAATATAAAATGGCTTTCTATAGTAGAGGAATGACTGATTTTTGCAGGATTTTCTTTTTATCAGAAGTTATGAAAATATTGCTTTTAAATAACAACTACTCTCCTATAATTTTAGAGGCCTGAAATTCTGTGGGCAGTTATTTGTGAGGAAGGAGGTGTTACAATTCAGCGAGGAAAGTCAGTTCAAATAAGTCTTGCACTGTTAATGTAGGATGGAGCAGAACATGTGACAATAAACGTGAAAGCGAGGGATGAGTGTTACACGGGGGCCTTGCGGACTGAAAGAGAAAGCAAACATTTAACATTTGTATTACATAAGCTGTGTGCTACTATTTGATCAGTGAAGTGGCGGTTATTTCTCATGTTAATGTATTTTATGGATATATAGCTTGACATTTTTGGTAATTCCCAGGGGAACAGGGTATTTTTGAATGTGTATGTACTACAGGTTTTCTCAAAAGTACTTACGAATTAGACAAAAATATCACAATAATCCTGAATGCAAGGCTATCAGACAGCTTTGTATTTACCAAGAGACTTGCAGAACATTTTTGGAATTATCTGGGCCTTGCAGATGCTTTTAAGCCACAGAGAAAATTATTTAATGGGGAATTTATATCCCATAAAGGATTGTGCAGCTGAGAAACTGGATTGCATGACTGACCATGATGGAGGTAAAAGCCAAACAAAATCACATTCGTGTGAGATCATTTGCCAGTGTCTGGGCTGTGAATGCATTTCCCTAATTTCTCATCCATGTTGGCCAAGGCATTCCCGAGAGGGACCCATGTGTCCTGTGAAGGCTGACCTCAGGGCCTGGCTGGAGGGGAAGATAAAGACAAAATGAAAATTTAAGCTTTGGGGCCTTTTTAAATTGGGTCTCTGACATGTGACTAACTGGATTAGCTATTGGTAAAATAAAGTATTTCTCAGAAAACTAATAGTCTTTTTTTTCAGAGTTTTTTTTTTTTTTTAAATAAAACAACAGAAAAAGTTTGGAGGTACACAGGTTTCCCATAAAGATCTTTTTAAAAAAGTGTTTTCATTAAAATATGTATGTACATATTTGAAATGAAAATCTATAAAAGAAACTACAAAATAAATCTTTGGTGTACTTTGGTTAAGCTATGTTTGAGAACACTTTATTGTAAGTATGTAAAATTCAAACACTAGGAATTTATTTATTTTATAGTTTTGGAATACAAAAGCCACATAAGGGGGGGTGAAAAACGAAACATCAAGTGTGTTTAAAATAATTTTAAGAACAAGTTACAATGTGTGAACTGTCATTTAATCATTGATTTTCACTACAGTCATTGTTTTATGATTTTATGTAATTATCTAAAATAATGTTTCGTAAGCCTTGCGAGTAACTCAAGCATAGATAAAAATAAGCCACACAGCACATTCCAGGTCTTTAATCTGTAGGTGTCAGAAATTTGCTGTGGGAGAAGACAGTGGGAACGAGGAAGGTCAGCATGTAGAAAGTCCGCAGTGCAAACTGGGCCTTTAATCTTTGCTAAGGAAATCAAATTAGCAAGATATTTATCAGTGAGAAAAGCTGATTGCCTTCATAAAGGGTAAACGTGATTCTAATTTTATTTATTCCTTCTTAAATAGGTTTTTCTGTTTATATATCTTGGTTTCTTGGCCAGAATTATTTCAACAATAAATATTTATTCAAATATTACTTTTTCGTTCTGTTTTCAGTTATGTATATGTATATGTGTGCGTGTGTGTGATTTTTCCAAAACTTTCCCTTGATTAGTTTATTTTTCCTTTATTAGTACTATAAATTAAGTGACATTTTGGTTAGCTTTTCTGCCATTACTAAGCACAGTATTACTGCCACATTACTGTATCATTTCTAGTTCTCTGGGGAGGATTGGCTCTTTATCCTTTAAGGTCCCAATACAAAGGAGCACAGTCAAAATAGAATTATTAAATGAGGGCTCTTTAGCCAAGGATCATTTACAGAAGTAGGTGCATCCTCCGGAGAAGCTGATCCTGCCCTGTCGTCTGGACAGGGAACCGGAAAGGGAAAGACTGTGGTGGGAAGGGTCGCAAATCATCTGTGGAGGACAAAATCAATCCCAGGTGACTCCACAGGCAAGGAGCCAAGGAGATAAATAACATGTCCTCACTCCCTCTTTCCCCGTCTCTTTCCTGATCATCTTCGTAAGAAAAATTACCCCAAACTGTGTGTTAATGGAGCCTTTCCTCTGTAATGCTTACGCCTCGCTATCATCCTTGCGGGTGAAACTTCTTTCCAGCACAATGCTAAATGAACTTTGTTACTACAGTGAGAAAAGAAAGCAAGCAAACCTCTCAGTGAGTGCCTTAATTTACCTTAATCAGAATTAATTATTAGTGGTTCACAAAAAAGTAGTGGAGAAAAACAAATTAGAAATTATTAAAAACATCCCTAAGCAAAACCTGCAAACAACCCTTCAAAGTCTGGTAAGCCCACACCTTCAGATGACTAAACATACACATTTTCAGAGACCAGTGTTCCAAGGAATGCGGACCTCCCTTCTAAAAATTCAGATTGCTCCTAATATGGATCATAAGTAATTTTTTCAGTGGATGAGTTCTGTAGCCATGCTGTTGTTAAAGCAAATTTATGAAAGTCACCCTTTGTACCATAATTAATCTCAGCAACGTAGCTGTGCTACTTCTGACTTCTTTCAAATAATTAATCAAGGTTAAATCAAAGCAGCCTCATCATCCAAGGTTGCCTGTTTCCACATAGGTTGTAAAAAGAGCCTGAATCACCCACCTCACATTTGAAGACGTTAGAGAGCATTGGAAACAAAAAGGACAGAACCTTAATTTTAATTGAACAATAGAATAGTATCTAATAATTTAGATTCCAGATATACTTTCTTGCACTGCTATCACATATGTGTTAAAATTTCTACATGCATCTTTAAAATTACTTTGAATTATGTATTTCCTATAAAACATAGAAACTTTGCATCAGCTGCCTCCATTCTTTATGACATAGTTGTCATTTGTCATTGTATTTGCTTTAAATAGAATATGAATTTAAAGAGAATGTAAAGAGAAAATAGTTTTTTAAAATAACTTTTTCATAATTATTTAATGTTTCTGAAGCTTTTCATTCTTAACTGAATGTCTAAGACAGGACATGGTGTCACTTTGCATTAGCACGAAAATATTTACTTAGCATATATTGTAATACAGCTTTGCCAAAAATAAATTTTCTTGAATTATATATCTGAAAATGTATTTTCACCATATTGTTTTGAGGAACTCTTCCATACAATAAGGGTAAGTGGGTTGGGGATTTAGTTCAGCTGTAGAGTGCTTGCTTAGCAAGCTCAAGGCCCTGAGTTTGCTCCCCAGGACCCTGCCCTGGGAAAAAAAAGGATAAGGATTTTTTTTTTCTTTTTTCTTTATTCTTCAGTAGTTACAGAATTTTTTTTTTAACTGTTTCCCAGCCTTCAAAGTTTCAGATGAGAATTCTCTTGTGATTTGAATCTCTCCCTTCCCTATAAAATGCCATTTTTTTCTTTGATTATTTTCAAGAATTTTCTTTTTAAATCTTGAGTTTATAGCCAATTGACTTTGATGTGTTTGTGCATGGTTTTATTCAATTTCTTATTTTGGCCTTCTATGAGCTTTTAAAACTCAGATTTTTATATCTTTTATGTTATTTTGGAAATTATCTGCCTTTTTGAATTATTATTTTTTGGTTCTGAAACTCTTTTATTTCCTTCTGGGATAAAGATTCAACATATATTGTGCTGGGCATGGTGATATGCCCCTTTATCCTGATACAGGACAGTCACAAGTTTGAGGCCAGCCTGGATAACCTGGTGCAATACTTTCTCAAAGCAAAATGAAGAAGGATTGGGGCTGCAACTCAGTGGTAGGGTGCTTGCCTAGCATGTGGGAGGCCCCAGGTTCAATCTCCTGTACCACAAAAATAAAGGTAGAAAGAAAGAAAGAAGGACAGGGAGGGAAGGTAGGAAGGAAAGAAGGAAGGAAGGAAGAAGGGAGGGAGGGACGGAGTGAAGTGGGGGAGCAGAGGAGGGGAGGGGAGGGAGATGAAGGGAAGGAGGGAGGGAGGAAGGCAGGGAGACAGACAGATCCTTTGTTATGATTCATAAACTAGTAAGTCCTCTGCTTGTGTGTGCTAGCTCTTGTTTTTCTTCTTCGATTCGGAGAGCACAAATTTACCTTCAAGTTCTTTTCTGTCATTTACACAGTATTATTAAACTCATCCAATGATTTGTTTTCTTTCAGAGATTTTTCATTTTCTATTTCTCTGCTAAAATTTCTTAATATTCTGAAAAATGACTATTTTTATATCATTGAGAGTTAGTTGTAGTAAAAATTTAACATTCTTTCTTGATAATCCAATATTTCCATTATGTGGGGTCATAATGCCTTTGATGTTGATTTTGTCAACTTCTACTTTGATAATGGGAAATAAGTCCCTATTATTTGAATGTTGTGTCATGTAAATGTCAAGGGTCCCAAAAGCTCTGAGTTTCCTATGTGGGAACTGTAGACCTTGTTCCATATATATATGGAGCAATAAATATATATTTGGGGGTAGTGTTTAACTTTGTCGGAATCAGTTTGCAAGCTCTATCTTTCCTATGGTGGATGGCAGTTCAAATCCCATTTCATTTGTTTTAAATCAAAATTTAAGCTGACTGGAGTTGACATGTGTGCATGGAAGGTTGTCAACCAGAGACTGAAAAGACATTAGGCACAGAAGCTGGGTCACTGTTTCTTTTACTTCCTTCCTCTTGGTACTTGGTCTGCATTGATTGCTTTGATTTTGCAATCCAGAAAGGTGGTGGAATTCGGGGAAGTATTTAGCTGTTCTGAGACTGGCTACCTTGGCTTGCTTTCAGTTAAAAATCCTGTAATGTTCATATGTCCTTTTGAAACCCATGCATTCAAATTTTCATTATCTATGCTTGATGAAAAATTGATCTCTATCTACAATTGTATTTTACTTGCTTTTACTCTCTTCGATATATCATCATTTAATAATGTTTTAATTATTCTGAATAAGCAAAAAAGTATGAGACAAGAACAAGACAAGTACATCATGCTTACTTTATTCCCTTAGTTTCCTCTTTTTTCCTGTAAACTTTCCAGCCACCAGTCACACTCTTTGTCCATAAGGCCCTCACCACTTCAGCCATGCATCCGTTTGAATTTGTAGCTTGGAAATTTTATTTTTCTTTATTTCTTTTTTATGTGAAACACATTGACATTGTTTTTTTTTTTTTTAGACCACAATAAACTTTTTTGAGTCACTAACTTGCACACAATTCATTGAATTCTCTCAGTCTTTTTCTTCTTTTATAAAATGACCTGCTAGTCAAAGAAGGTCTCTGGTAAAGATTTTGAGTGTATGTGTGCTTTGGAATACATTTATTATAAACTCTTAGTTGTGTAATTTAGATAAATCTAAAATTCTAATTCCAAAGGTATTTTACTTCAGAATTTTGTCATGTTATTTATTGCTTTATCTCATTAGTGTTACAAAGTTTGGTATAAATAAGATGCTTATTTTTGTAGATAATACAAACTTCAAAAGTTTTTTCAAACTTTTATTCTTATCATTCATATTTTCTATAAGCATAGACTATAAACACTATAGACCTAGACCTTTCTTTTGCTTTTCAGTTTGGAATTATATTAACCTTCTTAGTAATATAGTAAGTCATAATTTTCTAAAATATTTCCTTCTGTCATTATTTTTAAAGTTTGTATGATTTAGGTGTAATATAATTATATATTTCTACTTGCATTCTTGCATTTCTTAATTTTTCTCTTCTGTTGTCTATCACTTCGTTAGTTTGTAGTGGCTTATTTTCCCCTACTCAGCTACTGGAGTAAGGTGTTGTCTTGGTTGTTTCTGCCTTCAGACTCCTCTGCCTTAAATAGAAATTAGTCCACACATATAGATCCTTCTAGATCAATCTCCCCAGACTCTGGCTGCCTCTTTAGGATAGTGATGAAGAAGTTCTACTATGACTCCTTTCTCTAAGATACAAATGAACCATATTTTTTTCTGATGTTTCACTGATGTGAATTGAAACTACAATCTTATTAATTTTAACTGGTTAATTCAGGTAGTTTGTCAGATGTTTGATATATCTGAGTGCAATTCCTTCTTATAAGTGTTTCATGATGTATAATACTTGAAACATATTTTGTAGCACATGGCATGGGAGTGGGGCCGTTCACAGAAACTGAGAGATGTACTCAGTCCTGTAACGCAGAATGGACTTGCATTTTCCTACATGTTATAGATTTCTTTCTCCTAAGAACTCTATGGAAGACACAAATCTATTTGAGTGTGTGTTCCACACAATTACTTTTTAAAATAAAGTTTATTTTTAATTCCACTTTGACATTTTTACCACCTGATGGCACCGACAATATGTTGACTCTGCTATGATTTCGAAACTTATGCAATTCGGCTGGTAAACTAAGTCCACCCTTTACTCCTGGTGAAGCACGTCACTCAAACCTCAGGCCGGCAATCACCCAAAGATGTTATTATCACCCTGGTGCATGGAGGGACCTTGACTGATCCCAAGAAAATGATTAAATGTAATAATGTGAGAAGTATCATTGAATAAAAGTAACCTAGTGAATAGTTACAGATATTCGGATACTATTTTGAAATAATTTTAGATCCCAGTTTTGCTTTTTTAAAAACTGGGTATAGTCAACATTAGTTCAAAATGTTTTAGTAATCTTTATTATAATAATACATGAATTTTTAAAACCCAGCTGTGAAATCATTCTCTGTGTACAGTGCTCTGACACATTTGCAAATCAAGGAGAGACAGAGATCAGTATGAGAATTTTTGGCTTGCAGAGCAGAATAGACCGTAATCTTTTCCATTGCACACAATCTGTAATCTAGTAGATTTTTAATTCAATTCATTCTTAACATTTATTATGTATTTTTCTGAAGTATTTTGCAAAAATTTTATTTTGTTATTAATCCCCTGGGAATAGTAGTCCAAACACAAAAAGGAGCTGAAACTGTAATACATTTTATATTCGAGCACTTTATTAATAGCCTTCTATTACATCATGTGGACTCTTTAGTGATGTAGCATAGGTACATGCTCATCCACATTTTGTATAGTAGCAATTATCTTCAGGGCAAGCTTTTCATACCATTCTAAGAGAAGTTGTAGTTTATAATTTATCTACACCTAAAAATCAGTCTCCTGTATAACCTAAGCTTATAAAACCCATTGCTGCCTATAGTCTCAAATTTCTTCTCTAAGATTGTAGGATACATGAAATTTACAATATCAAAGTGCCTGTCACAGAATATTAGAAAACAGAACTGTGGGCCCTTAACTGATCTCTATATTTGGAATACTGGAATGAGGGCAAAACCAAGGAGTGGTCACTAGGCTCAAGCCATCGACCTTTCTCGTTGTTTTACCGTAGCACACATTTATTATCTAGGGATGCTGGATCTAAATTTCATAAGTGACATATCCTGAAAAGATTATTTCCAGTGTTGAATATTGACGCACAAATAGCATGCATCCTGTACAAGAAACTTACAAATAATACACAAGTGAGAAAAATTAAAGTATTAGTCAAAGAATATAAACATGCAGTTTGTAGGAGAAGGAATATAAAACACAAGAAAATGAATGAGTATTCATAGCAATACTTAATTTTCAAAGAAATGCTAAATAACGTCTCTAAATAATTTTACTGATGCTAAATTAATAAAAATAGATTATGACTAATTGCAAATCTTGGAGGAGAAAAGAAAAAGTATAAAACTTCATATTTCTCATATCATGTTAAGTGGCTAGAATCATCTCTGTCAGTTTGATATCTTTTGGGAAAAGTAAGTGTATGCATATTTTGTGTTACAGTATTCTGAAATAAAGGTAGAGATCTGAAAAGAATCTTATTTGGGTCTTTAAATGTGTATAAAAAGAATACTTGCTAGAGTGCTATTAAAGGTATCTCAGGCTTGAAGGGAACCTTATGAAACTGGGGCAATGAATAGGCAAAATACAGTAAACGTGCACATGAAATATTTTGATCTACATATGTGTGAAATAATGAGTTGGAAGTAAAAAGGGTGATATAGATGGATTTATAAGTATGGCTTTAAGTGATACCATTAATGTGTACCCAAAACTAGGAACCTAACAAAATTATGTACAGGAGCTCTACACAAAAAACAAACAAAAATCCGTGAGATGAAGCCGGGCGTGGTGGCACATGCCTATAATGCCAGCACGCAGGAGGCTGAGGCAGGAGGATCACCATGAGACTGAGGCCAGCGTGGACTCCATAGTGAGAACAAGTCCAGCCTGAACTACGTGGCGGGATTCCATCTCAAAAACCAAAAAAGAAAAAAGAAATCAGACAAAATAAGGATTGAGGTGAATTAGATAGATTGAGGTGTATACTATGTTTGTGATTTAGAAGCCAATAACAAAAATGTTGAATTGATCTATAGATTAATATAATCTTAGATCAGAAGCTTTAACTTTCTGTTCTTTTTATTTCTAAGTTGTTTTTAAAAATTATTTGTATATGAATCAGAGCAGCAATAGGTACACTTGTGGATAATTACAATAAT
>PVJO010031210.1:0-14580 GCA_004026905.1 Hystrix cristata
TTGCGCTTCCCGTGGCCTGGACTTCTTGATCTGAATGGGTTTTCGGACACTGGGCTTGATCCCAGGGGCAGCTTTGTCTGTTCCCATAAGACCTCCAGCTGGTGGGGGGGGCTTCTTCTTTTTCTCCTTGGGTGGTCTGTCTGGAAGCCGTGGAGCAGGTGAGTTTGACGGGGCCCACCAGCCTGGAGCAGGAGGCTCCGCAGGAGGACAGGAGGCATCGTGGGCCTGCTCTAGGAAGAGACTACGCTTATGGTGGAGGTGCTGCTGCAGGGCGGTCTGGGCCTTCTGGTGGGTGTCAGGCTCTGAGGATGGTGTGGGAGCCTCCCTCTGGAGAATGGGGGATGAGGATGGGACTGGAGAAGAAGAGGGTGCCTCAACCTTAATCTTGGGCTTGGTGGGCAGGGCCTCAGGCCTCTTGAACACTGACTGGATGTAATCACTGGCACTGCCCAACAATTGCTCCAGTTCAGCCATGGGGTCGGGGCTAGGGCGGGGCGCTGGCCAGGAGTTCCGGGGTGTCGCTGGTGGGGTGTCAGTGCCCCAGGCTTCAGGAAACTCAGTTCTAGGAGGTGCTGGAGGGAAGGCAGAGCTATCAGGGGGGAAAGACGTATGCTCCTCAGAGGGAACCACAGGCCACGAGGGGGCCCGGAGGTAGGACTGGGGAGACCTGAAAGGGGCAGGAGGGGACAAGGCCTCAGGGAGGGGGCATGAAGCCTGGGAGGTGGAATGAGAAGGCTGGGGCAAGGCAGAGGAGAGCTGTGTGAGGGCCTCGATGGCAATAGCGGTCTGCAGGCTGATGTTCTTTTCCTTGGCGATGCTCAGGGCACTCTGGGACAGGGGCAGGCCCTCCAGGGGAGGTATCTGGGGGACCTCGGAACTAAGAAGTGGCCTGGTGCTCGGTGCTGTGAGGCCAGCCTCACCGGGGGGCAGAGTCCCTGGGACCCTGGGCCGCTCCTGCTCTCCTTCCATGACCACAGACTTGATCTTCCCCTCCAGCCACTCGAGGTAGTCAGGACATTCTGGGCCATCGCAGTTGCAGTTGGGTGGTTTCATGCCATGCCGTGCAAGGGCCAGGGCCGTCTGCAGCGTGTCAAGGTCTTCGCTGCCAGCAGAGCAGCTCTCAGGCCCTGGCCGAGGGCCCCTGCTGTTGTTCCCAGCCTCACGACTCATCTCACGGTTGAAGGTTTCATAGAGCCGGGTGCTAAGGGCCCCATAAGAGGACACAGCTTCGGCCACAGCCGAAAAGGCCACCAGATCGTGAGCATCTTCCAAGCGAGCAGTGTGAGCTGGGCCTGGGGCAGCGTCCCAGTCGGGCTTCTGGTCTACCCGCCAAGGACCTGCAGCCCCCAGCAGACTGGGTCCAGCGGGCTCTCTAGCACCATTGACCGGCGCCCCTGAGGTGCTTAGCTGCCGTGAGTCCCCATGGTACACTGGCCCTGAGTCCATCTGACCTGGAACAGGTCCATCAACTGGGCTGAGCTCTGAGCCTGTCTGGAGAGAGAGGGGAGAGGAAAAAAAGGGGGGAAAAAATGAACCACATTATTTGGAAAAGCATCACTCTACTTCACACCACTCCAAACCCTGCTTTTCCTGCAAATCCTCTCCTTGGTACACTCTGAGCCTCAGTTTATCTTCCTGTGTTCCTTAGCTACCTTTCCTAGCAGAAATGGAAAGAAGAATTTAAGACATCCTAACGTGGAGTTCTCAGTGTCACTCAGGGCTTCAAGAGCCGCAGATCAGTCACACTGACAGAGCTCCCCCAAAACTAAGGACACCAAAAACAAAGGCCCTTAACTCACAGTGACCGAAGTCACACTAGAACTATGTTTATTCTGGTTTTGTCAAGAGGAAAAGAAAGCTAACCAAGCCTAGCCCATAACCATGTGCTGTGAGTAGGAAGCCTGTGTGTACAGGATCAGGAAAGCCACTTACACAGACTGCACCTGGGACAGGGTTCATAGCTTCCTTGCAGGAAGTAACCTGCAGCACCCTTCTCTGCCCACTGCTGTCTCCCTTAAGCCCAGACTGAGTGAGCTCAGAGAGCTGATGACAGATCACATTCCCACATGCAGCTGTAGGCCTGAGGGAAACACTGATGACCCTACACGGTGCATGGTCAGCCTCATGCTGAGCCAGGCACGCTGATGACAAGCAAACTGCTTCTGGGAAAAAGATTTAGACCTCTCACCAAGCCCTGGAAGCACCATCATACGCATGATCTATAGAAGCACACAAAAGGGAAGATATGACAGACAGGAAGGGGGCCAGGAGGGCCCGGCCCAGCAGGGTAAAGCCTAAGACAAAGATGTGAAATTGAATTTGCAAGATTCATCCTTCAGGAAAGGAAACTCTTCCTTACCTCAGACTTTCAAGAAAGAACACAGAAAGAATGACAGGTTTCAAAAGGCAGAGGAGATGCTACAAGCACTGAGATACAGGATATACACATGGTATCACAAAATCTCCTGCAGATTACTTAATTGCAATAATAACTTTATAGTGGAAAAATCTAGTGGACACCTCCTTAAACAACCAAAGTTATCACCAATATTGGGACAAACCAATATTATATGCCTCTTGATATGATATACTAAGGACTTGAATTGAATAATGAAGAAATGTCAGATAAACCCAAATTGCAGGGTATTCTAAGAAAGGAGCCAAAATATTCTCAAAACCTCCTCTATCCTATTTGAAACAAAATGTATGCTCATAGGTTAGATCTTACACTAGGGGAAAAACATCAATAAAGTATATTATTGGGACAAGTGGTAAAATTTGAATATGAATGTGGACATAATAATATTGTAACCATCTTAACCTGGACTTGGGTCATTAGACTATGCTTATGTAAGAGAATGTCCCTGCTCTTAGGACACATATACCGGAGTGTTTAAGGGCAAAAGGACATAGCAGTTCCAACTTCATTTCAAATGGTTCTGAAAATAATATGCATATATAAAAATACACATGTACAGAAAAAATGATAAAGCAAATGAGGGAAAAATGTAAACATTTTGGGTATACAGAGTCCCAAGTACTATTCTTACAACTTTTCTGTTAAGTTTTAGAATTCCATCAAAATAAAAAGCTTAAAAAGAAACTAGTTCCTCTGACAGAATACAAAGTACTTTAAACAGATGGCTAAAATGATGCTAGTCCCAGAAATGTCAGACATGGTCATCACGGGCTCCCAAAGAGGCAGTGAAAACTAGGACATGGGACTTGCCCTGTGCAAAGTGAGGGCTCAGCTGCAGGTCCTTCCTCATCCTCATCACTGCTCCTGTTCTGGCCATAAAAGACCCTGATTTTTATCCCACAAGCCATGTTCTCCAGTGTCACCAAGCTTTGTACATGCAAATGCCAGCCTTCCCAGCCTCTTAGAGGGGTCACTCTGGCTTATCCTGCAAGAGCCAGCTCAGTGCCTTCTCCTCCTACCCAGCTGGCAAAGTTGTCTATGGCTCCTTCTCCTGGATTCTCACGGCACCTTGTGCACCATCGCTCCTCCTCCCAGGTTCCCATGGCACCTCTCCCACTTATCACGTGCCACAACTATTTCATGTTCAAGTGGTTACCTTTCCCACCAGGCAGTAGTCCCCACTAAACAACGACCAAATCTTAATAACTTCTGTGCCTCCTGCCCGTAGCTAGTACAGTGACACTCGAAGGACAATGAAAGGCCTCTTGTTCCCTACTGGTCATGGAATCATCCAGCCTCTCCCTAACTCTAGTGGAAGACTACCTTCCACCA
Organism: Hystrix cristata; assembly: GCA_004026905.1. Taxonomy (NCBI): domain Eukaryota; kingdom Metazoa; phylum Chordata; class Mammalia; order Rodentia; family Hystricidae; genus Hystrix; species Hystrix cristata. The sequence goes on from PVJO010031210.1 coordinate 3,752, forward strand.
GGAATGCTTAGGAATATAGCTGATGACCCAACATTCCCTTTTTAAAAACATATACTCAAGTGCCTAACAGAGGCTATAAAATCTGAAGTGATCAAAATTTACCTACTTATGTATAAAGACAGAAGGAGCATTCATAAACCAAGATGAAACATGAGAGTAGCATGGATTTACAAAAACAGTGTCAGAAAGACTAATGTTCCATGAGCTGAGGCTTCCCCCAAATGGTCAAGACAACCAAAAGGGATTTTTAAAAGTTATTTTTGGTGTGTGAATAAGAACAAGAAAGACTAGGGCAGCTTTATGCCTTTGAATTCCCCAAGAAGCAAAATGCTTTTCAGAATAAATAGAGAAGGGAAAAGTAGATATGGATATAAGGGAGAGGAAGTGAAACCAGCCTGGTTCAGAGACTTTAAGAAACCCGGATGCCAGTTTCCTAGCCAAGGAAACTGCCAGTGATCCACTCCACACCTGCCAGTGATCCTGGAGCAAACTGGCCAGTGGAAGGTGCTAACAGCAAGAGGGCAACAGCCAGCCCCAACTGTCGATCTACTGAGGTTCAAAAACAGCCCCAGTTAGGATTTCCAAAAGGAGAAACAGAGGAACCACAAGGAATCGGGTCGACCATTTACTTGTCAACATCCCAATCCATCTCACTGATTTGCATCACATGGTCAATGGACCAGCAGATATAGAGACACCATGACGGGTCATACACCTGAAGGCTATAGGCCAAATCTAAAACAGATCTGTTTTGCTTGGCCTATATAGTGTCAATGCCTTTGTTTGTTTTGCCAACATTCAACAATAAAATTGCCCATGAAACCTGGGTTTTTTTTGAAGGTACACATTTCTTTTTTTTCTTCTTTTTTTGAAGGTACACATTTCCATCCGGCACATTTGTCTATAACAGAGCAGTGGTTACCACCTACACAGAACATAACTGCTCCAGTTTACCCCCATTTTTGCCCCTCCACACTGCCTTCCTAAAAGCAAGTCCAGGGGTAAGAGATTACTTATTAATTGCCTGAATTAATTATCACTTCATTCACTTGTGTTACCTGCCAAGCCCCTGCAGGATTTTCAGTTTGCAACTTAGTCTATAGATGTTCAAGTTTCACAAGGTCTGCCATGACTCTCTTGAGGCCAGCTCCAGAGAATTATAGGTTGGCAAGGCTGGCTCCCCACTGGGTAGGTGACCATGCTCAAAAAGCACAAGTGGTGTATCAAGTCCTGGAGGGAAGATTCTCTAGTGGTCTACCACAGGGCTCTGTTCTCAGAACTGTCCTGTTCAACATATTTATAGAGAAGGAACACTTTTAAATAGGCAGGTGTTAAAAATAAGAGTGATAAAACTATCTCGAAGGACAGAGGCAGGTGCTCCAAGGTCAAATAGACTAGACCAGGTACCAAAAGGTCAACAGGCTAGAAAGGAAAAAAAAAGTCTAACAGGATAAATAGGGTCCTATACTAAGGCCCCAAACTATGTCTATGCAAATTAAAGACAGGGGAAGCACCTAAAAATGCCAGCAGCGGGCATTAAAATGTTTCAGGAATCAGATGGTATAATATTGGACAATTGATAATACATTCAATACGATATGATGTGGTTTTTTTCAAACTTTCTGACCACAGTCCATATGACGAAGTACATTTTTACACTGTGATCCATTACGTACTTATAGATAACATTTTACAAAATAATACTTACCAGATGAATGCATATTTCTTCTTTCCTTCCTTTCTCTTTAAACGCAGGTTGCAATCTTTTAAGATGATGTTATTGTCTGCTAATGAGTCCCACAGTTTGACACACACAGCTATGCCAGGCAGTGACAGCACCGCTCTACCCAGTCTCACCTGAACACTGACTTCCCTTTGGGGCCACATCTTTAGGGATATGATGAACTCAGAACACCTTAAAACTGTAAGATGGTAGTAGCCCATAAATGTATACAAGTATAACTGGCAATAAAAACAATCCATACAAGAATTAGACTTGTTTGAGTGACCCTTGGGATGGAATGAGAAAACGGGTAAAGCTGTAGACAGAAGAACTCACGCTTCACTTAGAGGAGGATTTTCTTAATACAGTAAAGTTCAAAAATGCATTGAACACAGTCCCCTACCAGTCAGGAGATAAAGAGTTATTATTCATGGAGATGTTGACAAAGTGAGCAAGTACTAGGTTTCAGGCAGTCATCAAGAGGGTAGCAGGACAATGCTAGAAGAGAACAGAGGTCCTCTCAGAGTCCCAGCTCAGACATCCCTCAATTCTGAAACCCTCCACACTTTTTCTCTCAGTTCTCACCTCCCTCTGGGCTCCAGCAAACACTGCTGAGAGGACGTTCCTAAGTGTATGCTTCCTATCTAGACTTCTCGACTGCCCTCCAGAAGCTCCAACTCTTGGAACATAAAGCCCAGAAAGGGTCAGCTTGTCTAAAATGAAACTAAACTCTCTCTCCTCATTCCTGTTTTTGCACTTAGTAACGTTCCCAGCACAAACCTTGGCTATGTTCCTCCAACGTGCCCAGTTACTAGATCCAAATAACTCTGAACACGAACTTTCTATCTCCTCTCTTCATATCCCTACCCTCCAAATCTAGGCCTTTTTCGTTTGTGTGCACTTTTTAATTGTCCCACATGACAATGGCTCCTTTAAACAAGTCTATGTACCCCCAAGTCTTCCCTCACTATAGGCAAACACACATTCTTTTCTCCAGCCTACTATCTTTGTTGATTATACCTCACCCTTCTTTGAGTCACCAACTTCATAACTCTTTCTCACATTTCACCTGTCTCTGACCTTCAGATTTTAAGGATGCCATGTATTCGTATCCAGTGCTTAGTATGTGTGGCAGACTGTGTTTTCCAAAGATGGCCACAGTAATCCCTCGTTACTTTGTGACTTTGGCACTTCTCCCATGGAGGGGATGGGTCTGGGTTCCCTTCGCTTTATTCTGAATGGGCTTGTGACAATGGTAGAAGCGACACCACATGACTCTTAAGGCTAGATCAAAAAAGGCAATACAACTTCACCTGGTTCTCTGGGGCACTGCGTCCTGCAGCCCAGGCACCATGCTGTGAAGCCCAGCCCGTGGGCAGCCCACATGTAGGAGCTGGCCAACATTCCCAAGTGAGGGCCCAGCCAACAGCTGCCACTAACTACCAAGCATGTGGGTGAGGGGCCCTTTGAGGGTCCCAGCTCAGGCATCAAGTTACCTAGAGCTCTTAAACTTTACCAGCTGACACTTTAAACATCAAGGAATACAGACAAGCTACTCATATTGCAAAATTTTTGACTTCTTAATCCACAGAGCACAATAAAATGGTTGATGTTTTATGCCATTATGTATTGGGCTGGTTTATTACCCAGCAGTGGTCCAGACTCTTTTTTTTTTCCTAAGTTTATTAGTACACATGTGTAGTATGCAATGTTTATACTCCTTGTGGGGAAGTTGGTACATGTACATAACACATTTTAATTCCTTTTCTCATCTCCTTTCCCTTCCCTCCCTCCCTCTTCCACCCATCTCTTGATATCCTCCGCCCATCTTTTTTTGGTACATGTTTGCAGTACATAATGTTTCTATTCCTTGTGTGGAGTCAGTACATGTATATAACACATGCCAATTCCCTTTTTTTTTTTTTTGCCCCTTATCATTTCCCTCCCTCCCACTTCCCTCTCTCTTGATCCCCCCCTCCCCTTTGAGAATGCTCTATCTCCGTACATCCTATTATCTCTTATATAAGAAACCCAAACACTCTATTTCAAGAACCTCAAGGAGATAAAGATGAAAGGGAGAGCAGGTTTGTAAACAAATGCCCTAAAGCACATCAGTGCTGTGAAAGCAGGGCACAGCTAGCCTGCGGGGCAGGGGAGGGTGTCAGTTCTCTCCAGGCAGGTGCATATTTGAGTACACAGGTATCCAGAAAGGCTTCATGTCAAAGTTACCTGTGAGATGAGGCTGGAAAAACAGAAGAGGGAAAGAAGGAAGAATTCCATATGTAAAGGCCCAGAATCATGATGAGGCCTGGCAGGCTTCAGGATGGGTAAGCTGTTGAGTGTATCTTGATCCTGAAGTGGGACAAGGCAGGTGTGTGGAACTACAGCAAGAACATAGCACAGAGTATATTTACATTTCAGGAGGTTCAATGCAAGACCAGTGAGACTAATGCCACTGTCCAGGTCTGTGACAGTCAGGACCTGAACTAAGGCACTGGCAGAGAGACAGGGATAAAATATGGTCATGGAGGTAAATGATGAACTATAAGAGGCAAGACAGAACAGAGTCAACTCCTTCCTGGAAAATCCTCCTTGGCCTGCCTTACCACGGGGCTACAGTCACCATACAAGGCCTTATTTGTTGGGGATCTTTTCCTAAGAATGTATCATTCTGCTCCAAACTGCACCTTGGAGCTGCTCCTAGTGGGTGGGGCTTCCATTGCACCTTGAGAACCTAACAGACAGCCTCTAGGATGTGTTCTACAAGAGCTGTGCCTTTCCTCTCAGGGAGCTGCTAGGCACATACCTCGCTTTCCCAGTGCTTTGAAAACAGAATGATCTGTGGAAGCTCTGGGCAATCAGGGGTCTCTCCACTATGATGGCACTATCACACTGCATGCATGGTAGAAGTCAGCAAAGGCTGCTGAAAGCCACCAGGAATGCCTTGGCCACAACAGGGCCCAGGGACCTGACCATGGACCTCAGAAGAGCCAGCCTCACACCAGTCTGCTTTCAGAGAGAAGCCCACCAACGACCTGGTAGCGCTCCCTCCACGTACAGGACAACTTCCAGATACAAAACTCTGCCCAGACCTCACTGGAACTCTCCCACTCAACTCGTATAAGTCTCCTCCTTGACTCACAGTGTCACAGAGGAGGCTATAGCCCACCTCCAGCTGGGGTACACTGCCTTCATCAAAGGCAGGAGGGATTAGTGGAGGATTGGGAGGAAGTAAAACATTACTCAGGCAGAGAAAATGTCCTCAGATCCAAGAAAAGACCTAACTCCTCTACTTCATGAGCAGCTAAGACATACATGTGAACTGCCACCTGCAGTCAGAGTTCTTGCCTTTCTAGTACTTCGCAGTTCCCTCCAGGGCTCCGGGGACAGATGCTGGAATCTGCCCTAGCACGTGTGAGTACCCCAGGTTCAATCCCTAGCACCATGAGAAAAAAAAAAAAAAGGGAAATAAAGGGAGAACAATACCATGAACCAATTCCTTGTTGACTATACCCCTTTTTAGGTCCTCAATGGAAGGTCAGTTTAGAAGAGGAACAGAGTCCAGAGGGCTGCCTTGTTGAGTGTCAACAGTTACACACCATCTTAGAAGAAACTTGTCCAAGAAGGTGTTTCCACCCAGAATGAACAAGCCTGCAGTCTGCCTCCATGAGGCCAGTGGCCCATCCTCTACAGTGGACTCTCCAGGACAGTGGTGGCTGCTTCTCTACCAGCTGGCCAGTAAATCCCACCCAGCACTTTCCCAACTGCGTACAACACTAGCTCTGTTCCACCAGCAGCTGTCTGAGAGCTTGAACTTTCCAGCCCCGCCCTTTCCCTCAGTCCCAGAGTTCAGCATCCACCTCCACATGAAGCTGAATTTTTCCTCCCCACCCCCAAAATGAATGGCTGTCCTCCCTCTGACAGCACATGGTGGGTATTTATGGCATGTTCTGTCTAGAGTTGATCAATTATTCATCTCTTAAGAGGCTCCTACCCTCCTTGGATTTACTTATGAAACCAATCTGTGAGTGAAGACAGACAGACAGACAGGCAGACAGGCAGGCAGGCAGGGACTTTTACGGGATCCCTGGCAGAGGATGGTACATTTGCCTGTTTTTGTAGAAGGGGGATACGTGTGTGCACATGTGTACATTGGCTAGCCCTATCTCTTATGTACATCCTCCAGCTGGCTCTCTCTGCACACAGAAAACCCAAGAGGGTCATGTCTAATTTCCTGAAACCAACATTGTTGGCAGAGGGGGTTCTTGTGTTAGGTGGAAGGAAGAAGTGGTTCGCATAGCTGTTGTGTACGTATCAGTAAAACATTTAAAAATCTAACATCTTGCCCTACTGCACAGCAGAAAGATAAAACAGATCTCTCAGTGGCTGGGATGATGCTCAGGAAATCACTAAAATGGGTCTAATTCCCCGAGGTCATCATATCTGGCAAAAGTACAGGACTATGACTATTCAAGCTCTGACCTAATAGTAATTAACGTGGCTTCAAGGAAGAAAGGAAAAGAGAAGGAGGAAAAGTCTACATAACTCTGATGGAACAACTTTATAACAGGCTATTGCACTAATCATTTTACATTCATTTATTTCATCATCACAAACTCTTACAAAACTGGAATCATACAGATAAGGACACTAAACACAGAGAGGCTAAGTAACATTCCCAAGATACTGCAATTCAAAAGAACACAGCCATTTTTAACTACTAAGTACTTTTAATCCCACTTTAAGAAATTTAAAAATAAATACAGAAGAAATTAAAAAAAAAATACAGAAGAAATTTAAAAGCTACAGTGCCAAAGATTTTCCCTGAAGCATTAATAGGGAAGAACTACAAACAACTTGAGTGTCCCAACAATAAATTTTTAAGTGTTATACTTCTTCATGAAAACTGGGAATAAATGAAAAATATTCAACTTTGTTAGTAATCAAAGAAATATAAAATAAGACAATTTCATACTCATCAATCAGGACTTATGAGGAAGAATACTTAGTCTGAATCTTGTCCCACTCCTTACTAGTTGTACGGCATTAAACAACTCAGTTAATTTCTGTGTCTCCATTTCCTCATCTGCAAATCAGAGATTGACAGTATGAAGACCACTCCTAACAGTACTGGTACTTATAAGCACTACAAGAAGGCATTTTACTTTAGCATCAAGTGCTTGCTGATAAGGTTCAGCACTAACTTTTTCCTTATACAAAAAAGCCACACAGGACAACCATTTCGGAACAGTTTATGGCACTATGTTTAATGTTGAACAAGCATGTGTCCTATAGCCCTGCAGACTCTCAGAGAAACTTTCACAGCAATGTTCACGGCATTATTACTTATAAGCACCAAAGCATGGAAATACTCTAAGTGCTCACCAACCACAGGATGGACAGTAGAATTATTATACAGCAGTCAGAATGAATGAATCACAGGATCATGAATTTCAGAAACTATAATGAGTTTAAAAAAAAACTACATATGTTCTGCTGAGTCTAAAAAGCTCTAATAAACAACCAAAATTAAATATTAAGAATATACACACACACAATGAAAGTTTTAAAAAGCAAAGATAAACACAAAACTCAAGGTAATGGTTACCCCTGGAGGTGAAGAAGTAGGAGGGTTGGCAGAAATCATCCAGGTGGCTTTAATGATGTTGCCAATGTTCTAGCTAACTTGGGTAGGGAGTCTACTTATTTTTTTATTGTTATGCTTTAACTGCTTAATATATGTAAAACACTAGCTCTAGTATATTTACGTACACATAAAAAAATAATACGGCACTTCCTTAGTAGATATATAGTTGTTCAAAATTATAAGGAACAGGAGCATATAAAACTACAAGGAAAATTGTTAAATGAAACAAAATGACATGCAAGAATGTACTTGATGGGCTGGGGATTTAGCTCAGCGGTTAGAGCGTTTGCCTAGCAAGTGCAAGGCCCTGAGTTTGATCCTGGCAAAAAAAAAAAAAAAAAGAATGTACTTGTTGAGAGTTTTTATAATGGAGGAAGTGAATACTATTTGAATTGGAGGGAAACCTCCCCTAAGATTCAAAACATTGCTCAGTTTAACAATTCCATTAACAACACACACCTATGCACACACACAAAACACGAGAACACACACAGAAATGTGTGAACAGTACTTACCTCTGAGTGGTTGAGAATGGGGACATGTTCTTGTTCAAAGTCTCCAAAATTCATCGTACTTCATTTTTATTTAGGGGCAAAGGTTTTAAAAGAACAGAGCACCTACAACACCACTGAAACTCTGTGCAAACTGCACGCCTGTGAACAAGACCAGAAGGGAACTTCTAGGCAGGAATTTGTGAGTGAGTTTTTTCCCTGCTATTTCTGTTGCTTCAGAGTTGCTAGCTTTACAACGCACAGAGACAGTTCACACACAAGCAGAAAGTAAGAAAACTGAGAAACTGTCTAACAGATAAGGAGCGCTCAGGATGGGAGACAGTCTGGTTGAAGGGGGTGCTGAGACTGAAATTCCCCACTCATGAGAGGTCTCTGCAACTTGCTGCTAGCACCAGAATCTCAAAGGAAAGCCCTGTCTGTAACTCCGACCCTGGCAGGGCCGCCCGCGCCCAGCCCCTGAGCCCCCACGGCAGGGCGGGGCAGCCCGAGGCGCGCAGAGTCCAGCAGCACCGCTCCGCGGAGCCCCTGCCAGCCTCCTGATCTGCGGCCAGGGAGCAGGATCCAGCTCTCCCCACGGAAGCCCCTGCCTCAAGCAGCCGGTGGCAGCCCGGCCAGAGGCCAGCGGGGAGGAAATGGAGCCCAACCACATCTGAGGCCTGGCAAAATGCAGCCGCGGCTGCCTCCGAAGCCGCCGGCACACAAGAACCAGGTCATGACGTGCAGGCGGCTCCTCCGCCAGCCTCGGCGCGAGCCGCGACTCCCCTGACACGCGCGCGTGCACGCGGCCCGGCAGCCGCGGGGGCCATGCGCCCGGCCACGCCGCGCACGTCCCTCCTCCACCGAAAAAGCCCCCAGTGGCGCCCAGCGCGGGCGGCCCGCAGCCCCGCCCACCGGCTGCTCACACCCAGTTCTCCTGCCCCCGAGTCGGAAAGGCCAAGGAAACCAGACAGCAAACACGGCGGCACCACGGGCCCCTGCCGGCCAGCCCTGGGCTAGCGGCCTCATCCACTTTCCCCTGCGGGCCTCAAATCCCTCAAAGCCCACGGGAGGTTCAGGAGTGTCAAAGGGGCTAAGGAAAGGAGGAAGGAAGAAGAAAGCAGGACAAAGTTTTGAGCACTTGCTGCAAACTGTGGGTTAAGCGAGCATACTTTGGAGTTCAACGCTCCCAACAACTCCACCTGCATTTTAGCACATGAGCAAATGAGAAGATAACCAATTCCAAGGTTCAAAAATGGAGAATGGCTAAAGCTCAAGCCAACATCAGGAGTGTGGAGGTGGATACCATGGCTCCCCAGCTACCAAGGTTTTAATCCTTTCATCGGCAGAGGGTCTCATATTTAATGATGGGTTTCAGCCTCTCCCTGGAACCCCCCTCAAGTGAGTATCCCTCCTGCTCATTCCTTTCTCAAGGACTCCAGAGGACTTACTTTTTTTAATTCCAAAATAAACAAACAAATCTTTAAGCAACTACCCAAAAATATGGAGGAAAATTAATTTTTGGCGAAGAGCGTCCACTTAACCAAGACCAACTCGACACAATGGGCTAGGAAATGGGAAAGGGACACATCTGTCATTTGGGGAAGCCTACTGCTGTCCAGAAGCAGGAAATTAGGGAATATGAATCAATTCTCTTTATCTTAAACCTGAAGTCCTGGAAAAAAAAAAAATCACACAACTCGTCTCAGTGTAAAGCCACATTATCCATAGTTGCTGCTGGTCTATTAGCCTAGATAACTGAAAGACATCAGTAGTTAGGGTCCTTCCTGGACATGTTCATCTGGGAAGTCCTGTCTGCTGCAGTGCAAGAAAAGGCAAACAGGAGCCTTGGTGCCCCTCATTCATTCCCTGCTCTGAGGGTCAGGGCTGATAAGGGGCCCAGGGAGTCCTGTCCCTCTGGCCTTGCAACACATCACCCATGATCCAGCCCACTGCCAAGGCTCCCTCCCGGGTTTTTTTGTGATCTGCTGGATCCTGGTCCTCCTCTGCTCCTCTTCTCTCTTTCATTAACTCAAGAAGCTGCTTTCCACCCTCAACCTCTCAGGGCGCCACAGACCCCTCAGAAGCCTTACACCATCCAAGTCGTGGCCACTCAGTCTATACCAATAATCCAAAAGCTTCTTTTTCCCTTGACTGGCCTCCAGCTACGAGAAATTATTCCACCTGGATGCAATTTGAACCCAACACTTAAAACCTAACTTAGCACCTTTCCCCCTTTCCCTAACACCACTCCTCTGGACAGCCTTTAAAAACAAAAACAAGTCAAATGTTATTCTCCTTGGTATCCTGGTTCGAACCACCACCACCTTCTATATCCTCCTCTTTATGTTTCCACGTACAAGCAAATCCTGAACCTGCCAAGAGCTCCTCTTGACAGCATTTCAGATGCACCATCTTGCAACTGGCTTTATCTCTTAATCTCACTGGACAGCTGCACTAGGAGGTTCCCTGACTGGCCACCCCACCTCTGTTTTCACCACAGCATATCACTGCTAGACTGACAGTCAGTCCACTCAGCCTAGAAACCACATTTCTAACTCCCAGGCTAGGGTGCCCTCTAACGCTTAACTCCAACCTTGTCTTTTGGTTCTCACAGTAAAAACAAACACACAGATCAGCAGATAAACAAATAAATGAATACATACATACCGGGCAATAAAGATAGTTTCATTCAGTAGTGCTGCTCCTAGGAATTTAAATTTACAGATTGACATTCACAAAATCTCTTATACACATCAGTGGAAACCAAAAACTCTATACAAGGGGATGTTTCGGTAGACTATTGATATAGGGGGAAAAAAACATAACTTCCAACCTGCTAGATGTCAGTTACGCTGAGTTCGTTCGTGTTCCCCGAAGTCGAAGAATGAATTCTAAGGAACAAAGGAGGTTAAGAGTAGGAAATTTATTGAGAGAGAGGAAGAGAGATCCTGAGAGACAGGAGGGGACC